>CAMRHE010000360.1:1677500-1720000 GCA_947044405.1 Leptodactylus fallax | reverse complement strand
TACCGAAAATGGTGTTATAACTCACTGGCAGGCGAGTCCGAAAGCCTAACTCAGCACATTGCACCCAGTGAAGCCGAGAACAGTACATGGCACTTTACAACACCTGTGCAATGAAGCGAGGTGTACTGACCACTACTTCACCAGGGCACAATGAAGACTCCGGGGCTGGCAGTTTAGTGACCCCAAACCACCTGACTGGTTCCCTTTAAGAACCATTTACACAAGTCAGTGATCAGGTGAACAATCACATCTACAGGAGCTCACTCCAGATCACGGCCTTGTGCCGGGGCAGCGCGGCTACACGGTAACCCGGGATGTGCGGCCCACAATAATGAAGCTGTATGTGAATGAATAATGGCACCGTCATATACAGAGCGGAGGTAAACGGTATCTGGAGACGAGCGCTGACCAGCACTAATACCGCATGTCAGCGCTGGTTAATAATATAACTGCTCGGACTACATAGTCACTTTTGCCACGACCCTTGTAATGTGACCAAAGCTCGCCTGATGGTGCTGCGACTGTGACTCTAAGCTGCAACTAGAAGTCTCAGCACCCTCAGGGTCACAATGTGACTCCATTTGCTTGCAGGGTGACACGGTGATCTGTGGTCACATGACAGTAGTTGCAGCCAAAATCAGTACGTAACCTTAGTCTAATATGAGAATGTCGAGGAAACTATTGCACATTCCTTCATATGCCAAGGGATTAGCCCACAACATATCCCGTATCACAGTAAAGATGACTGCTGGGTGTCTAGGCCCACCAGGTCTACTCCCCATTTCAATAACGCGCTGGTCACACATGCTCCATTCACTCTCTATAGGACTGCTGCAGATATCTGGGCACAGCGCTCATCTATCGTCACCAGTCCCATAAACTCTGTACAGAGCAGTGCACACGGCTCAGGACCCCCGTTCTTGTGACCAGTGGTGGTCTCAGTAGTGTCCCCTATACCATGGATAAAGGATAACTTGTTAGTAGTGGACCCCTAGAAATCTACAACAGTCATGACCACAGCCAATCACACCCGGACAAAGGACACTCTTCTCTGACAAGTGGCATTCCCCTGATCAGCGGGGGTCCTGGGTGTGAGACCCCCACCAATCACATACTGATGACCTGTGCAAGAGTAGGTCATCAATATAGAAATCCCAGAAAAGTCCTGTAAGCAGGATCGGACAGAAGAATCAAAACATGGGGTCAGAGGACCCCCCCTCCCCCTTCAATGATCAGGAAACTGCATACAAGGTATATGGCTGGAAGCAGCTCTCCTAGACAAGTGCATAGAAGCAGAGCACAGCACTCCACAGATACAGTGTACAGAACCGGAAGCTGTATACAGTGTAAGGAGCCGTACACTATAGCAGCGGGGTGCCGGGTACTGCAGCTCTCCTCCTAGACAAGTGCATAGAAGCAGAGCACAGTACTCCACAGATACAGTGTACAGAACCGGAAGCTGTATACAGTGTAAGGAGCCGTACACTATAGCAGCGGGGTGCCGGGTACCGGGTACTGCAGCTCTCCTCCTAGACAAATGCATAGAAGCAGAGCACAGTACTCCACAGATACAGTGTACAGAGCCGGAAGCTGTATACAGTGTAAGGAGCCGTACACTATAGCAGCGGGGTGCTGGGCTACTGCAGCTCTCCTCCTAGACAAGTGCATAGAAGCAGAGCACAGCACTCCACAGATACAGTGTACAGAGCCGGAAGCTGTATACAGTGTAAGGAGCCGTACACTATAGCAGCGGGGTGCCGGGTACTGCAGCTCTCCTAGACAAATGCATAGAAGCAGAGCACAGCACTCCACAGATACAGTGTACAGAACCGGAAGCTGTATACAGTGTAAGGAGCCGTACACTATAGCAGCGGGGTGCCGGTACTGCAGCTCTCCTAGTCGAGTGCATAGAAGCAGAGCACAGTACTCCACAGATACAGTGTACAGAACCGGAAGCTGTATACAGTGTAAGGAGCCGTACACTATAGCAGCGGGGTGCCGGGTACTGCAGCTCTCCTAGACAAGTGCATAGAAGCAGAGCACAGCACTCCACAGATACAGTGTACAGAACCGGAAGCTGTATACAGTGTAAGGAGCCGTACACTATAGCAGCGGGGTGCCGGTACTGCAGCTCTCCTCCTAGTCGAGTGCATAGAAGCAGAGCACAGCACTCCACAGATACAGTGTACAGAGCCAGAAGCTGTATACAGTGTAAGGAGCCGTACACTATAGCAGCGGGGTGCCGGGTACTGCAGCTCTCCTAGACAAGTGCATAGAAGCAGAGCACAGCACTCCACAGATACAGTGTACAGAGCCGGAAGCTGTATACAGTGTAAGGAGCCGTACACTATAGCAGCGGGGTGCCGGGTACTGCAGCTCTCCTCCTAGACAAGTGCATAGAAGCAGAGCACAGTACTCCACAGATATAGTGTACAGAGCCGGAAGCTGTATACAGTATAAGGAGCCGTACACTATAGCAGCGGGGTGCCGGATACTGCAGCTCTCCTAGACAAATGCATAGAAGCAGAGCACAGTACTCCACAGATACAGTGTACAGAACCGGAAGCTGTATACAGTGTAAGGAGCCGTACACTATAGCAGCGGGGTGCCGGTACTGCAGCTCTCCTCCTAGTCGAGTGCATAGAAGCAGAGCACAGCACTCCACAGACACAGTGTACAGAGCCAGAAGCTGTATACAGTATAAGGAGCCGTACACTATAGCAGCGGGGTGCTGGGTACTGCAGCTCTCCTCCTAGACAAATGCATAGAAGCAGAGCACAGTACTCCACAGATACAGTGTACAGAGCCGGAAGCTGTATACAGTATAAGGAGCCGTACACTATAGCAGCGGGGTGCCGGGTACTGCAGCTCTCCTAGACAAATGCATAGAAGCAGAGCACAGCACTCCACAGATACAGTGTACAGAGCCGGAAGCTGTATACAGTGTAAGGAGCCGTACACTATAGCAGCGGGGTGCCGGGTACTGCAGCTCTCCTCCTAGACAAATGCATAGAAGCAGAGCACAGCACTCCACAGATACAGTGTACAGAGCCAGAAGCTGTATACAGTATAAGGAGCCGTACACTATAGCAGCGGGGTGCCGGGTACTGCAGCTCTCCTCCTAGACAAGTGCATAGAAGCAGAGCACAGTACTCCACAGATACAGTGTACAGAGCCGGAAGCTGTATACAGTATAAGGAGCCGTACACTATAGCAGCGGGGTGCCGGGTACTGCAGCTCTCCTAGACAAATGCATAGAAGCAGAGCACAGCACTCCACAGATACAGTGTACAGAGCCGGAAGCTGTATACAGTGTAAGGAGCCGTACACTATAGCAGCGGGGTGCCGGTACTGCAGCTCTCCTCCTAGTCGAGTGCATAGAAGCAGAGCACAGCACTCCACAGATACAGTGTACAGAGCCAGAAACTGTATACAGTATAAGGAGCCGTACACTATAGCAGCGGGGTGCCGGGTACCGGGTACTGCAGCTCTCCTCCTAGACAAATGCATAGAAGCAGAGCACAGTACTCCACAGATACAGTGTACAGAGCCGGAAGCTGTATACAGTGTAAGGAGCCGTACACTATAGCAGCGGGGTGCTGGGCTACTGCAGCTCTCCTCCTAGACAAGTGCATAGAAGCAGAGCACAGCACTCCACAGATACAGTGTACAGAGCCGGAAGCTGTATACAGTGTAAGGAGCCGTACACTATAGCAGCGGGGTGCCGGGTACTGCAGCTCTCCTAGACAAATGCATAGAAGCAGAGCACAGCACTCCACAGATACAGTGTACAGAACCGGAAGCTGTATACAGTGTAAGGAGCCGTACACTATAGCAGCGGGGTGCCGGTACTGCAGCTCTCCTAGTCGAGTGCATAGAAGCAGAGCACAGTACTCCACAGATACAGTGTACAGAACCGGAAGCTGTATACAGTGTAAGGAGCCGTACACTATAGCAGCGGGGTGCCGGGTACTGCAGCTCTCCTAGACAAGTGCATAGAAGCAGAGCACAGCACTCCACAGATACAGTGTACAGAACCGGAAGCTGTATACAGTGTAAGGAGCCGTACACTATAGCAGCGGGGTGCCGGTACTGCAGCTCTCCTCCTAGTCGAGTGCATAGAAGCAGAGCACAGCACTCCACAGATACAGTGTACAGAGCCAGAAGCTGTATACAGTGTAAGGAGCCGTACACTATAGCAGCGGGGTGCCGGGTACTGCAGCTCTCCTAGACAAGTGCATAGAAGCAGAGCACAGCACTCCACAGATACAGTGTACAGAGCCGGAAGCTGTATACAGTGTAAGGAGCCGTACACTATAGCAGCGGGGTGCCGGGTACTGCAGCTCTCCTCCTAGACAAGTGCATAGAAGCAGAGCACAGTACTCCACAGATATAGTGTACAGAGCCGGAAGCTGTATACAGTATAAGGAGCCGTACACTATAGCAGCGGGGTGCCGGATACTGCAGCTCTCCTAGACAAATGCATAGAAGCAGAGCACAGTACTCCACAGATACAGTGTACAGAACCGGAAGCTGTATACAGTGTAAGGAGCCGTACACTATAGCAGCGGGGTGCCGGTACTGCAGCTCTCCTCCTAGTCGAGTGCATAGAAGCAGAGCACAGCACTCCACAGACACAGTGTACAGAGCCAGAAGCTGTATACAGTATAAGGAGCCGTACACTATAGCAGCGGGGTGCTGGGTACTGCAGCTCTCCTCCTAGACAAATGCATAGAAGCAGAGCACAGTACTCCACAGATACAGTGTACAGAGCCGGAAGCTGTATACAGTATAAGGAGCCGTACACTATAGCAGCGGGGTGCCGGGTACTGCAGCTCTCCTAGACAAATGCATAGAAGCAGAGCACAGCACTCCACAGATACAGTGTACAGAGCCGGAAGCTGTATACAGTGTAAGGAGCCGTACACTATAGCAGCGGGGTGCCGGGTACTGCAGCTCTCCTCCTAGACAAATGCATAGAAGCAGAGCACAGCACTCCACAGATACAGTGTACAGAGCCAGAAGCTGTATACAGTATAAGGAGCCGTACACTATAGCAGCGGGGTGCCGGGTACTGCAGCTCTCCTCCTAGACAAGTGCATAGAAGCAGAGCACAGTACTCCACAGATACAGTGTACAGAGCCGGAAGCTGTATACAGTATAAGGAGCCGTACACTATAGCAGCGGGGTGCCGGGTACTGCAGCTCTCCTAGACAAATGCATAGAAGCAGAGCACAGCACTCCACAGATACAGTGTACAGAGCCGGAAGCTGTATACAGTGTAAGGAGCCGTACACTATAGCAGCGGGGTGCCGGTACTGCAGCTCTCCTCCTAGTCGAGTGCATAGAAGCAGAGCACAGCACTCCACAGATACAGTGTACAGAGCCAGAAACTGTATACAGTATAAGGAGCCGTACACTATAGCAGCGGGGTACCGGGTACTGCAGCTCTCCTAGTCGAGTGCATAGAAGCAGAGCACAGCACTCCACAGATACAGTGTACAGAGCCGGAAGCTGTATACAGTATAAGGAGCCGTACACTATAGCAGCGGGGTGCTGGGCTACTGCAGCTCTCCTCCTAGACAAGTGCATAGAAGCAGAGCACAGTACTCCACAGATACAGTGTACAGAGCCAGAAGCTGTATACAGTGTAAGGAGCCGTACACTATAGCAGCGGGGTGCTGGGCTACTGCAGCTCTCCTCCTAGACAAGTGCATAGAAGCAGAGCACAGTACTCCACAGATACAGTGTACAGAGCCAGAAGCTGTATACAGTGTAAGGAGCCGTACACTATAGCAGCGGGGTGCTGGGCTACTGCAGCTCTCCTCCTAGACAAGTGCATAGAAGCAGAGCACAGTACTCCACAGATACAGTGTACAGAGCCAGAAGCTGTATACAGTGTAAGGAGCCGTACACTATAGCAGCGGGGTGTCGGGTACTGCAGCTCTCCTAGACAAATGCATAGAAGCAGAGCACAGCACTCCACAGATACAGTGTACAGAGCCGGAAGCTGTATACAGTGTAAGGAGCCGTACACTATAGCAGCGGGGTGCTGGGCTACTGCAGCTCTCCTCCTAGACAAGTGCATAGAAGCAGAGCACAGCACTCCACAGATATAGTATAGAGAGCCGGAATCTGTATACAGTATAAGGAGCCGTACACTATAGCAGCGGGGTGCCGGGTACTGCAGCTCTCCTCCTAGACAAATGCATAGAAGCAGAGCACAGTACTCCACAGATACAGTGTACAGAGCCGGAAGCTGTATACAGTGTAAGGAGCCGTACACTATAGCAGCGGGGTGCCGGGTACTGCAGCTCTCCTAGACAAATCCATAGAAGCAGAGCACAGCACTCCACAGATACAGTGTACAGAGCCGGAAGCTGTATACAGTGTAAGGAGCCGTACACTATAGCAGCGGGGTGCCGGGTACTGCAGCTCTCCTCCTAGACAAGTGCATAGAAGCAGAGCACAGCACTCCACAGATATAGTATAGAGAGCCGGAATCTGTATACAGTATAAGGAGCCGTACACTATAGCAGCGGGGTGCCGGGTACTGCAGCTCTCCTCCTAGACAAATGCATAGAAGCAGAGCACAGTACTCCACAGATACAGTGTACAGAGCCGGAAGCTGTATACAGTGTAAGGAGCCGTACACTATAGCAGCGGGGTGCCGGGTACTGCAGCTCTCCTCCTAGACAAGTGCATAGAAGCAGAGCACAGCACTCCACAGATACAGTGTACAGAACCGGAAGCTGTATACAGTGTAAGGAGCCGTACACTATAGCAGCGGGGTGCCGGGTACCGGGTACTGCAGCTCTCCTCCTAGACAAATGCATAGAAGCAGAGCACAGTACTCCACAGATACAGTGTACAGAGCCGGAAGCTGTATACAGTGTAAGGAGCCGTACACTATAGCAGCGGGGTGCTGGGCTACTGCAGCTCTCCTCCTAGACAAGTGCATAGAAGCAGAGCACAGCACTCCACAGATACAGTGTACAGAGCCGGAAGCTGTATACAGTGTAAGGAGCCGTACACTATAGCAGCGGGGTGCCGGGTACTGCAGCTCTCCTAGACAAATGCATAGAAGCAGAGCACAGCACTCCACAGATACAGTGTACAGAACCGGAAGCTGTATACAGTGTAAGGAGCCGTACACTATAGCAGCGGGGTGCCGGTACTGCAGCTCTCCTAGTCGAGTGCATAGAAGCAGAGCACAGCACTCCACAGATACAGTGTACAGAGCCGGAAGCTGTATACAGTGTAAGGAGCCGTACACTATAGCAGCGGGGTGCCGGTACTGCAGCTCTCCTCCTAGTCGAGTGCATAGAAGCAGAGCACAGCACTCCACAGACACAGTGTACAGAGCCAGAAGCTGTATACAGTATAAGGAGCCGTACACTATAGCAGCGGGGTGCCGGTACTGCAGCTCTCCTCCTAGTCGAGTGCATAGAAGCAGAGCACAGCACTCCACAGACACAGTGTACAGAGCCAGAAGCTGTATACAGTATAAGGAGCCGTACACTATAGCAGCGGGGTGCTGGGTACTGCAGCTCTCCTCCTAGACAAATGCATAGAAGCAGAGCACAGTACTCCACAGATACAGTGTACAGAACCGGAAGCTGTATACAGTGTAAGGAGCCGTACACTATAGCAGCGGGGTGCTGGGTACTGCAGCTCTCCTCCTAGACAAATGCATAGAAGCAGAGCACAGCACTCCACAGATACAGTGTACAGAGCCGGAAGCTGTATACAGTATAAGGAGCCGTACACTATAGCAGCGGGGTGCCGGGTACTGCAGCTCTCCTAGACAAATGCATAGAAGCAGAGCACAGCACTCCACAGATACAGTGTACAGAGCCGGAAGCTGTATACAGTGTAAGGAGCCGTACACTATAGCAGCGGGGTGCCGGTACTGCAGCTCTCCTCCTAGTCGAGTGCATAGAAGCAGAGCACAGCACTCCACAGACACAGTGTACAGAGCCAGAAACTGTATACAGTATAAGGAGCCGTACACTATAGCAGCGGGGTGCCGGGTACTGCAGCTCTCCTCCTAGACAAGTGCATAGAAGCAGAGCACAGTACTCCACAGATACAGTGTACAGAGCCGGAAGCTGTATACAGTATAAGGAGCCGTACACTATAGCAGCGGGGTGCCGGTACTGCAGCTCTCCTAGACAAATGCATAGAAGCAGAGCACAGTACTCCACAGATACAGTGTACAGAGCCGGAAGCTGTATACAGTATAAGGAGCCGTACACTATAGCAGCGGGGTGCCGGGTACTGCAGCTCTCCTCCTAGACAAGTGCATAGAAGCAGAGCACAGTACTCCACAGATATAGTGTACAGAGCCGGAAGCTGTATACAGTATAAGGAGCCGTACACTATAGCAGCGGGGTGCCGGATACTGCAGCTCTCCTAGACAAATGCATAGAAGCAGAGCACAGTACTCCACAGATACAGTGTACAGAACCGGAAGCTGTATACAGTGTAAGGAGCCGTACACTATAGCAGCGGGGTGCTGGGCTACTGCAGCTCTCCTCCTAGACAAGTGCATAGAAGCAGAGCACAGTACTCCACAGATACAGTGTACAGAGCCAGAAGCTGTATACAGTGTAAGGAGCCGTACACTATAGCAGCGGGGTGCTGGGCTACTGCAGCTCTCCTCCTAGACAAGTGCATAGAAGCAGAGCACAGTACTCCACAGATACAGTGTACAGAGCCAGAAGCTGTATACAGTGTAAGGAGCCGTACACTATAGCAGCGGGGTGCTGGGCTACTGCAGCTCTCCTCCTAGACAAGTGCATAGAAGCAGAGCACAGTACTCCACAGATACAGTGTACAGAGCCAGAAGCTGTATACAGTGTAAGGAGCCGTACACTATAGCAGCGGGGTGCTGGGCTACTGCAGCTCTCCTCCTAGACAAGTGCATAGAAGCAGAGCACAGTACTCCACAGATACAGTGTACAGAGCCAGAAGCTGTATACAGTGTAAGGAGCCGTACACTATAGCAGCGGGGTGTCGGGTACTGCAGCTCTCCTCCTAGACAAATGCATAGAAGCAGAGCACAGTACTCCATAGATACAGTGTACAGAGCCAGAAGCTGTATACAGTGTAAGGAGCCGTACACTATAGCAGCGGGGTGTCGGGTACTGCAGCTCTCCTAGACAAATGCATAGAAGCAGAGCACAGTACTCCACAGATACAGTGTACAGAGCCGGAAGCTGTATACAGTGTAAGGAGCCGTACACTATAGCAGCGGGGTGCCGGATACTGCAGCTCTCCTAGACAAATGCATAGAAGCAGAGCACAGCACTCCACAGATACAGTGTACAGAGCTGGAAGCTGTATACAGTGTAAGGAGCCGTACACTATAGCAGCCGGGTGCCGGGTACTGCAGCTCTCCTCCTAGACAAGTGCATAGAAGCAGAGCACAGCACTCCACAGATATAGTATAGAGAGCCGGAATCTGTATACAGTATAAGGAGCCGTACACTATAGCAGCGGGGTGCCGGGTACCGGGTACTGCAGCTCTCCTCCTAGACAAATGCATAGAAGCAGAGCACAGTACTCCACAGATACAGTGTACAGAGCCGGAAGCTGTATACAGTGTAAGGAGCCGTACACTATAGCAGCGGGGTGCCGGGTACTGCAGCTCTCCTCCTAGACAAGTGCATAGAAGCAGAGCACAGCACTCCACAGATACAGTGTACAGAACCGGAAGCTGTATACAGTGTAAGGAGCCGTACACTATAGCAGCGGGGTGCCGGTACTGCAGCTCTCCTCCTAGACAAGTGCATAGAAGCAGAGCACAGCACTCCACAGATACAGTGTACAGAGCCGGAAGCTGTATACAGTGTAAGGAGCCGTACACTATAGCAGCGGGGTGCCGGTACTGCAGCTCTCCTAGTCGAGTGCATAGAAGCAGAGCACAGCACTCCACAGATACAGTGTACAGAGCCGGAAGCTGTATACAGTATAAGGAGCCGTACACTATAGCAGCGGGGTGCTGGGCTACTGCAGCTCTCCTCCTAGACAAGTGCATAGAAGCAGAGCACAGTACTCCACAGATACAGTGTACAGAGCCAGAAGCTGTATACAGTGTAAGGAGCCGTACACTATAGCAGCGGGGTGCCGGGTACTGCAGCTCTCCTAGACAAATGCATAGAAGCAGAGCACAGTACTCCACAGATACAGTGTACAGAGCCGGACGCTGTATACAGTATAAGGAGCCGTACACTATAGCAGCGGGGTGCCGGGTACCGGGTACTGCAGCTCTCCTCCTAGACAAATGCATAGAAGCAGAGCACAGTACTCCACAGATACAGTGTACAGAGCCGGAAGCTGTATACAGTGTAAGGAGCCGTACACTATAGCAGCGGGGTGCCGGGTACTGCAGCTCTCCTCCTAGACAAGTGCATAGAAGCAGAGCACAGCACTCCACAGATACAGTGTACAGAACCGGAAGCTGTATACAGTGTAAGGAGCCGTACACTATAGCAGCGGGGTGCCGGTACTGCAGCTCTCCTCCTAGACAAGTGCATAGAAGCAGAGCACAGCACTCCACAGATACAGTGTACAGAACCGGAAGCTGTATACAGTGTAAGGAGCCGTACACTATAGCAGCGGGGTGCCGGTACTGCAGCTCTCCTCCTAGACAAGTGCATAGAAGCAGAGCACAGCACTCCACAGATACAGTGTACAGAGCCGGAAGCTGTATACAGTGTAAGGAGCCGTACACTATAGCAGCGGGGTGCCGGTACTGCAGCTCTCCTAGTCGAGTGCATAGAAGCAGAGCACAGCACTCCACAGATACAGTGTACAGAGCCGGAAGCTGTATACAGTATAAGGAGCCGTACACTATAGCAGCGGGGTGCTGGGCTACTGCAGCTCTCCTCCTAGACAAGTGCATAGAAGCAGAGCACAGCACTCCACAGATACAGTGTACAGAGCCAGAAGCTGTATACAGTGTAAGGAGCCGTACACTATAGCAGCGGGGTGCCGGGTACTGCAGCTCTCCTCCTAGACAAATGCATAGAAGCAGAGCACAGTACTCCACAGATACAGTGTACAGAGCCGGAAGCTGTATACAGTGTAAGGAGCCGTACACTATAGCAGCGGGGTGCCGGGTACTGCAGCTCTCCTAGACAAATCCATAGAAGCAGAGCACAGCACTCCACAGATACAGTGTACAGAGCCGGAAGCTGTATACAGTATAAGGAGCCGTACACTATAGCAGCGGGGTGCCGGTACTGCAGCTCTCCTAGACAAATGCATAGAAGCAGAGCACAGTACTCCACAGATACAGTGTACAGAGCCGGAAGCTGTATACAGTATAAGGAGCCGTACACTATAGCAGCGGGGTGCCGGGTACTGCAGCTCTCCTCCTAGACAAGTGCATAGAAGCAGAGCACAGTACTCCACAGATATAGTGTACAGAGCCGGAAGCTGTATACAGTATAAGGAGCCGTACACTATAGCAGCGGGGTGCCGGATACTGCAGCTCTCCTAGACAAATGCATAGAAGCAGAGCACAGTACTCCACAGATACAGTGTACAGAACCGGAAGCTGTATACAGTGTAAGGAGCCGTACACTATAGCAGCGGGGTGCTGGGCTACTGCAGCTCTCCTCCTAGACAAGTGCATAGAAGCAGAGCACAGTACTCCACAGATACAGTGTACAGAGCCAGAAGCTGTATACAGTGTAAGGAGCCGTACACTATAGCAGCGGGGTGCTGGGCTACTGCAGCTCTCCTCCTAGACAAGTGCATAGAAGCAGAGCACAGTACTCCACAGATACAGTGTACAGAGCCAGAAGCTGTATACAGTGTAAGGAGCCGTACACTATAGCAGCGGGGTGCTGGGCTACTGCAGCTCTCCTCCTAGACAAGTGCATAGAAGCAGAGCACAGTACTCCACAGATACAGTGTACAGAGCCAGAAGCTGTATACAGTGTAAGGAGCCGTACACTATAGCAGCGGGGTGCTGGGCTACTGCAGCTCTCCTCCTAGACAAGTGCATAGAAGCAGAGCACAGTACTCCACAGATACAGTGTACAGAGCCAGAAGCTGTATACAGTGTAAGGAGCCGTACACTATAGCAGCGGGGTGTCGGGTACTGCAGCTCTCCTCCTAGACAAATGCATAGAAGCAGAGCACAGTACTCCATAGATACAGTGTACAGAGCCAGAAGCTGTATACAGTGTAAGGAGCCGTACACTATAGCAGCGGGGTGTCGGGTACTGCAGCTCTCCTAGACAAATGCATAGAAGCAGAGCACAGTACTCCACAGATACAGTGTACAGAGCCGGAAGCTGTATACAGTGTAAGGAGCCGTACACTATAGCAGCGGGGTGCCGGATACTGCAGCTCTCCTAGACAAATGCATAGAAGCAGAGCACAGCACTCCACAGATACAGTGTACAGAGCTGGAAGCTGTATACAGTGTAAGGAGCCGTACACTATAGCAGCCGGGTGCCGGGTACTGCAGCTCTCCTCCTAGACAAGTGCATAGAAGCAGAGCACAGCACTCCACAGATATAGTATAGAGAGCCGGAATCTGTATACAGTATAAGGAGCCGTACACTATAGCAGCGGGGTGCCGGGTACCGGGTACTGCAGCTCTCCTCCTAGACAAATGCATAGAAGCAGAGCACAGTACTCCACAGATACAGTGTACAGAGCCGGAAGCTGTATACAGTGTAAGGAGCCGTACACTATAGCAGCGGGGTGCCGGGTACTGCAGCTCTCCTCCTAGACAAGTGCATAGAAGCAGAGCACAGCACTCCACAGATACAGTGTACAGAACCGGAAGCTGTATACAGTGTAAGGAGCCGTACACTATAGCAGCGGGGTGCCGGTACTGCAGCTCTCCTCCTAGACAAGTGCATAGAAGCAGAGCACAGCACTCCACAGATACAGTGTACAGAGCCGGAAGCTGTATACAGTGTAAGGAGCCGTACACTATAGCAGCGGGGTGCCGGTACTGCAGCTCTCCTAGTCGAGTGCATAGAAGCAGAGCACAGCACTCCACAGATACAGTGTACAGAGCCGGAAGCTGTATACAGTATAAGGAGCCGTACACTATAGCAGCGGGGTGCTGGGCTACTGCAGCTCTCCTCCTAGACAAGTGCATAGAAGCAGAGCACAGTACTCCACAGATACAGTGTACAGAGCCAGAAGCTGTATACAGTGTAAGGAGCCGTACACTATAGCAGCGGGGTGCCGGGTACTGCAGCTCTCCTAGACAAATGCATAGAAGCAGAGCACAGTACTCCACAGATACAGTGTACAGAGCCGGACGCTGTATACAGTATAAGGAGCCGTACACTATAGCAGCGGGGTGCCGGGTACCGGGTACTGCAGCTCTCCTCCTAGACAAATGCATAGAAGCAGAGCACAGTACTCCACAGATACAGTGTACAGAGCCGGAAGCTGTATACAGTGTAAGGAGCCGTACACTATAGCAGCGGGGTGCCGGGTACTGCAGCTCTCCTCCTAGACAAGTGCATAGAAGCAGAGCACAGCACTCCACAGATACAGTGTACAGAACCGGAAGCTGTATACAGTGTAAGGAGCCGTACACTATAGCAGCGGGGTGCCGGTACTGCAGCTCTCCTCCTAGACAAGTGCATAGAAGCAGAGCACAGCACTCCACAGATACAGTGTACAGAACCGGAAGCTGTATACAGTGTAAGGAGCCGTACACTATAGCAGCGGGGTGCCGGTACTGCAGCTCTCCTCCTAGACAAGTGCATAGAAGCAGAGCACAGCACTCCACAGATACAGTGTACAGAGCCGGAAGCTGTATACAGTGTAAGGAGCCGTACACTATAGCAGCGGGGTGCCGGTACTGCAGCTCTCCTAGTCGAGTGCATAGAAGCAGAGCACAGCACTCCACAGATACAGTGTACAGAGCCGGAAGCTGTATACAGTATAAGGAGCCGTACACTATAGCAGCGGGGTGCTGGGCTACTGCAGCTCTCCTCCTAGACAAGTGCATAGAAGCAGAGCACAGCACTCCACAGATACAGTGTACAGAGCCAGAAGCTGTATACAGTGTAAGGAGCCGTACACTATAGCAGCGGGGTGCCGGGTACTGCAGCTCTCCTAGACAAATGCATAGAAGCAGAGCACAGTACTCCACAGATACAGTGTACAGAGCCGGACGCTGTATACAGTATAAGGAGCCGTACACTATAGCAGCGGGGTGCCGGATACTGCAGCTCTCCACCTAATCACTATAATACTCCTGGCTGTATAAATTGTATATAGCTTCTGGCCAAATCAGCTGATCTGTGCGGGGTCCAGGTGTCCGACCCCATACGGATGACCTATCCTGTGCACAGATTGTCAGGATCCATTACCTATGGGTCTCAGACAACCCTCTTAAGGCTCTGTTCACATTCCCATTTCGAAGTTGCGCCGTATTTAACAATAGTCTACCATGCCGGGCACATTACAAGTCAATGTGGTCTGCCAGACGCATCACATGACCAATACAGAGCTCTGAGAGGTGTGAACAGAGCCTGAGGCCACCACACTGATCCCATAGACGCGGCCCTGCACTCCCTGCCCTGACGGCACAGTTCACACGAGGCGGCATCAGCTGCAGTTACCGGGGGTTCCGGGGGCGCTGCTGTTCCCTGCCGGTGCGGGGGCGATGGGCTTGTAGGACATGATCCCGCAGGTGATTGGCTGTGCTGAGGATATGGCGGCGTCTCCTCCCGGCTGTCTGGCGGGTCCTCCCCCGGGTGCTGTACGGTGTCTCTCCCGGCTCCGGCACCCTGTCTCCGGCTCACTCTTGTCCCCTGACTGTCGGTATCAGGCACCGTCTCCTCCTGGGTGTCCGCCCGCTTCTCCTCACACTCGGCTTCCGCCCGGACACTCGCTGCTCCCCGGTCCAGATGATAATGGCGCCGGACCGCACTAACCCCTCACCTCAGCTCACCCGGCTCCAGCGGCCCCTACGCATCGTGACGTCATGACGCACATGGCCGCTGAGAGGCCACGCCCCCTCAGGGTCGCCGCGGCTGCTTCTCGCGCTGCTGCCGTCACCTCAGCGGCGGGAACGTGGCTGCGGCTCTATTATGCTGGGCGGCCATAGTGATAGCATGGACAGGGCAGGCCTGAGCCTTACTGACCGCCACTGGGCTATACATTCTCCTCAGTACCAAGTCCTCCAGGCAAACGTGTCAGTCTGAGAATGTACAGTGTGGTCTCCATGGCAACAGACAACAAAGAAGCTCCTGTAGTCAGACTATACCTGTCTTTTACTTCTCTTATAGTTTAGTTATGGGTATGGGACCGAGGGAAGAAGATATCGCCTCAGAGAGGCATGGACCTGAAAAGGAGCTCTACACACTGCATAGGGACTTTTCAATGCCTGTTCACACAGGGACGGACTTAAAGGGGTATTCCCCCAATAGCAATCATATTTCATATGAAAGGAAGTTACACATTTTTTTAAAATAGTTAAAATTAAATTTTTTTAAAAATATAAAAAAAAATAAAAAGCCAATCACCCCCTTTCTCTAGATTTGTAATAAAGATAAACAAACATAACAAGTTATACGTCCCCACGTCCAAAAAAAAAAGACATTACCCTAAAAAGTACACCTGGTCCCACCAAAAAAGACGCCCTATGCATCCACGTACACGGAAATATAAAAAAGTTACAAAGTTTAGCATTTTTTTAGGCCCCATGTAGTGGGCTACAGCGAAAAACCGCTGAGTGAAAAACCAGGTTGGAAACGCGTCGCAGTTTTTCTCACAGAGCTTTTCACAGAAAGTCCACAGAGTTTTCCTTCCCTTTCTGCTTCCATTATACCTATAGAGAAACAGCCAGCATTTCCGCAAGTATAATTGACATGCGGCGGTTTAGAAAAACCCAATGGTTTTGGAAATCGCAGCATTTCTACTGCGGGTATTTTGCTGCAATGTGTGGATGGGATTTGCTAGCATCAGTTGCTTTGCGGGGACTGTAAAATGCCATGGTTCGGCCAAGTGGGGCCCCGGCCTTAAGGGGTTAAAATGTACAATTAACTATATCAATTTGATATCCTCAGAATTGTACTGATCCATAGAATATAGGTGACACCCCATTCTTAATTTTTTTCCAGTACATCGTACAGAATATTAATTGGTATCATTATGAAGAACAATTTGTCCAGCAAATATTAAAGGGGTTGTCTCAGATAAATTGATCATTATGAATGTATAAATAAGCTAAACACCCCCCCCCCCCTTCTACCTTCTAAATTACTCATTGTTCCAAAAATCTATATTTACTTAGATCGCCGGGGCATATTTTCCTGTGTCTTTACAGGGGATTTACCTGTCTTCCAGTCCAGAGCTTCTGGGCACAGGACATCACTTCTTCTGGACACTCTGGCTCCATTGCACAGGCGTGGGTGGCTGGCAGACGTCAAGAAGAGGGGGTGTCGCCTGCCCAGAACAAATGACATCCCATACCCAGAAGATCTGGACTGGAAGACAGGTAAGTATAATGGGGGAGGGGGGTTGAGATAGGAAGTGGTGTGCGGGCTAGCTAGGGAAATAGGGAGTGAGAGAGGGTGGTGGTGTGAGCCAGCTCTGAGTGAAGCCCAAGGCATCATGGTAGTTGTAGGAAAAAAGAGAACAGGAAGATGGCCATGCAAATAAATGCAGAAGATGCCAGGAGCTCACAGAGACACCCAGAAATCACTCAAAACACTGCTAAAGGTATTTGGGTGCATTTATTAACCTATTAATAGAACTAACAGACCTTTTTAGTAAAATGATTCTTTGCCTGGAAATCCCCTTTAACCTCTTCAGCACCGACCTTTTTCTGGTCCAGGACTAGACACATTTTTGGGTTTTTTGTATGTGCGGTTTTGAGGGCTGTAACAGTTTAAATTTTTTTCTATCCGGGAAAATTTAAACAAAAGAGGAGGGAAAAAGTTCTGGTTTTCACTTTTCATTTACTTATTTCACTTTTTTTTTTACTTTTCTATTCTTTTTTTTTTTTTTTAATTTACATTGTGTCATAGTAGACCTTTGGGGACCTCTGATGACTTTTTTTTTTTGTTGGGGAGGCTGATTTCCCCTGTAACTGGGGCTGGTACATTTAGCCCCAGTTGCAGGAGGAATACAGCCTCCTGCACGTTACTATAGAGCTGATCTGGGTCAGAGGGCAGCCGCATCATGGTGGGGCCCATAGCGGTGTATACAAAGCTCATTGAGTGCTGTATACACAGCGATCGGGAAGGCAGGGAAAGCAATAAACCTTCCCTGCTTTCTCTCTGGGAGCTCCGGCTAAAGTTACAGCCGGCTCCCTGTTTCAGCAGCTGCACGATTTTGTGCAGCTGCTGTATACTGCATGGACATACCGGTATGTCCTTGCAGAACAAGGAAGCCACTATCCGGACGTGTATACCCAATGGGTGGTCCAGAAGTGGTTAAAGGGGTTGTCTGGGATAAAAGCAGATTCCTACTCTAATCTAAACACCCTCCCCCTGCCTACTTTCTAAATAACATAATTTATCAAAAATGTATATTTACCCATATCTCCCCCCCCCCCCATCCACTCCATTATACTTACCTCTCTTCCTTCCAGGCTTCCTCCTGTGGGACCACTTCTCCCTCTTTTCTGACTGCCAGCGCTCGCAATAGTCCCAGCGCTGCTCTGTGCTCTGCAGCCGATAATCCACCACTAATGCGCGCAGTTAGAATCAGAAAAGGAAGAGGAACTGACCCAAGGGAAATGGAAAGGCTGTGGAGATGGAGGCAACATAAGGCACGACCCAGCACCCTAATACGGGGCCCATTGAGATCTTTCATGGGGCTGCAAAATCCCGCACACATCTGGCCACGCATATATAGATGCCAGACCTTCATTACCCGAGTAAGGTCATCCCCCCACACCCAAAAACACACAAAAAAATTTTTTTTGGACCCCCCCCCCCCCCCCAAAAAAGGGGGGGGGCCCCTCCAAAAAAAAAAACCAAATTAAAACTCAAATAAAAAAACCCCTTAGGGGGGAAAAGGGGGCATCCCGGCCCAGAGATAGGGGGGGGTTGGGGGGGGTACAAAAGGAGCTGAGGCATCAAATCAGGCAGGGAAAATCCAGTTATAAAGAAAAAATGGAAAAGCAAATGGAAAGAAAAGACATAAGGGGGGTCTGGGAGGGGCTTAAGTCAATTTCGGGTCATAAACAGTCTGTCTGCCAGATTGAGGCAGATGTTAACTGGCTTAATGAACTAAACCTATTCTTCAACAGATTTGATCACACACCAGCTCCTCCCACCCCAGTATGTCCTTCAGCTCCCCCCACCACAATGACTTCCCCCCATGCGGCCACTTCCCAACAGACCAGTAAATCCAGAAATCCATCTTTATCTGGTCACAGTCTGACCTTCACACGGGCCCAGGTGAGGAAGGAGATGAAAAAGATCAAGGCGAGGAAAGCCGGAGGGCCAGATGACATCAGTGCAAGGCTAATTAAGACTTGTGGGGACCAGCTGTGTGGTATAATTACATATATGTATAATATGAGCCTGAGGCAGGAAATAGTCCCTGAATTATGGAAATCTTCTTGTGTGGTACCAGTTCCAAAGAAACCCCACCCTATGGACCTCAACGACTACAGACCTGTAGCACTGACATCCCACCTGATGAAGATCTTGGAGAGATTGGTTCTCACACATCTCCGCCCTCTAGTGAGCCCCGCTATGGACCCACTCCAGTTTGCTTATCGGCCGGGCATTGGGGTAGATGATGCCATCATCCATCTTCTGCACAGGGCTCTGTCTCACCTGGAGAAACCAGGGAACACAGTGAGAATAATGTTCTTTGACTTCTCCAGTGCTTTTAACACCATACAGCCCAGGTTATTGAGGGACAAGCTGGGCCTTGCTGGAGTGGACCACCACCTCTCCAACTGGATCCTAGACTACCTCACAAATCGACCTCAATACGTGAGAGCCCGAGACTGTGTGTCAGGTACAGTGATCTGTAATACGGGGGCACCTCAGGGTACGGTTCTCGCCCCTTTCCTCTTCACACTGTACACTGCAGATTTTAGGTGCAACTCATCCAGCTGCTACCTACAGAAGTATTCTGACGACTCTGCAATAGTGGGTCTCATCACAGATGATGATGACAGGGAGTACAGAGAACTGAACCGGGATTTTGTGGACTGGTGCCACCGGAACCACCTGAAGATTAACGCGGGGAAGACCAAGGAGATGGTGGTGGACTTCCGCAAAGGCAGAAGCCCTCCTAAACCAGTGGACATCCTGGGGACGGGCATCGAGATTGTGAACACCTATAAGTACCTGGGTTTGCTCCTTAATAATAAGCTGGACTGGGCAGATCATATGGAGGCCCTGTACAGGAAGGGCCACAGCAGGCTCTACCTGCTTAGGAAGCTGAGAGCCTTTGGAATCCGGGGGGCACTTCTTAGAACTTTCTTCAACTCGGTAGTGGCATCAGCCATCTTCTTTGGAGTGGCCTGCTGGGGGAGCAGTATATCAACCAGGGACAGAAATAAACTTGACAAGCTGATTAGAAGGGCCAGCTCTGTCCTGGGGAGCCCACTGGACCCAGTGCAGGTGGTGGGTGACAGAAGGATATTGTCCGTGGTGAGCTCCATGCAGAAGAAGAAGTCCCATCCCATGCATGAGACTGTGATCGCGCTGAGCAGTACTGTCAGTGACCGACTGCTCCACCCTAGGTGTGAGAAGGAGCGCTATCGGAAGTCTTTCCTCCCCACCGCAGTTAGGCTGTACAACCAACACCGACCTAAGCGGAGATCATTACACACAGAGAACTGAAAATATCTCTCTGCCTGTTAAATCCCCCCCCCCCCCCTGCTACGCCCTATCTGTCTGTCTGCTATCAATGTAATGCCTCTCACCTTGGAATATTCCTGTACATGTTGTATTTGTATTTGTATCTGCTTATCTTTGCTGCTGTAACACACTGAATTTCCCCATTGTGGGACTATTAAAGGACTATTATTATTATTATTAAGGCCTCAAGCACACAACCGCGAGCGCAGACTGAGGAGTTTCTGTTGCTTAAATGGAAAGAACTCGGATGACACGACTTGGTTGTGTGCATGGGGCATAAGACTTCATGCACACTACTCTGTTAAGGTCTACAAGTGGTACAGAAATCTATAGGGCCCCGTAACCCTCCAGTCACAGTCGCACTCTCTGCAACTGCGATCTTTACGCCACTGTATCTAACAGAAAAATATTTTTGCATTAGGTGCCATTTTAGGTTGCCTTCCCATTTGCCTTTGTCCTTTCCGTTGTTCTGACCAGTCAGATAGCTCCAGACAGCTCCTTACGCTGTGTAGTCGCAGTCTAGGCTAGGGCCGCTCAGCTCCCATTCAGTTGAGCTGCAGTAGTGTAGCATGGCCACTATCCAGTGTATAGAGCTGTATGCTGTGACATCTGCAGTAGCTGATCGTGGGGGTGTCAGACCTCAACAATCTGATATTGATGACCTATCCAATAGGAAGTGTTGGACAATCCCTTGTAATGCTAGCTGCCCCTATCGTGCATGGCCAGCCTGAGGTTGGATGATGCCCTAGTCATGTTCCACTGCACCTAGTAACACCAGCGCCCCAATAGTATTCTGCATTGTAAGGATTTGAGATGAGCGAATATGAAAAGTGGTGGCCAAGGATAAGTGTGCAAATATAAACACTTGGACTCAGCTTCTTTCACCTCTCCTGGGAATCCTTGCAACATCCAGAGTTCCCCTTGGGTCCTTTTCCAGTTTCTTGTGGCTCCCTGGGTGATGTCACTCACTGTGGGGCACCACTCAGACCTGAGATTAGGCCTCAGTGGTCACATGGAGAGCGCCAATATCAAGACGGTTTAAACCATTCCCGCTGGTGGCATTTTTCGATTTTCGTTTTTGACTCCCCCGCCTTTCAAACCCCCATAACTTTTTTATTTTTCTGTGCACAGAACCAAATGAGGGCTTAATATTTGCTGGACAAATTGTTGTTCATAATGGTACCATTTATTATTCTGTACAATGTACTGGGAAGCTGGAAAAAAATTCAGAATGGGGTGGAATTGGAGAAAAACTGAGTTTGTGCGACTTTCTTACGGGCTTCGTTTTTACGACGTTCACTGTATAGCCATAATGACATGTCACCTGTATTCTATGGGTTGGTATGATTCCAGAGATACCAAATTTATATAGTTTTATTTACCGCTTAAAAAAAAAATTCAAAACTTTGCAAAAAAATTTAAAAAATTCTTGGAGTCGCCATATTCTGACCCCATAACTTTTTTATATGTATATGAACGGAGATGCATAGGGTGTTTTTTTTTTATTTAGACCATTATTTGGAATGCCTATTGCTTTGATCAATTTTTAAGGGAAGGAAAGTAGCGAAAAATTGCCGATTTGGCTCTTGATTTTTTTTTTTTCCGCTACAGCATTCTTCATGTAATTTTTAATTTTTTTAATAAATTTGTAGACCGGGCATTTTCACAGGGATCTCTAATATGTTTTTCACTTAATTTTTTTTTACTTTTATATGTGTTCTAGGGGACGGGGTTGATTTGAATTTTGAATTCCTTAGTTTTTTTTTGTTTTTTTTTTTAGACCCCCTAGGGGTCTTGAACCCCAGGAGGTCTGATTACTAATGCAATGCATTGCAAAATATGGGCACTTCTATTACAGTTTGCATTGAGCAGTCTGTAATAGAACATAATGCCAGACAAGCCTGTCAAGGCAATGGATTGCTGGCCCTGCTTCTCATTCGGGGGACAGTCACGAGGCCTGAAAAGAACCCTTAGGGAGCGCTGGACGCTGAGATGACGGTGTCGGTGAGTATAAGTGTTTATTATGTTTTTGCATCTCCCCTTGACTTTCACTTCTTATCCGACTCAAAATCAGCTGCAAATTCTGTCGTGTGAACCTGCCTTAACAGACCGGTGCCCTGTGCAATGGTTGGCCACACTATCATGATTGTATATTGCATAGTTGCTAGCTCTCTTGGAACGTCTAGGAGGCTCCCTAAAAAAGGGATGACCTCCTTGAGAAGCAGGTGGATCTCCCTGGCCTGGTGGAATGTTGCCGCATCAGACGGTTGTCAGTCATTTTACGCATATACATTGTATGATACATTGTCTCCTGTCCTGTACTGAGGCGTCTTCATGATAGCGCCATCCCATGGCTCTGGTAATAAGACACACAGCGTCCATACAGTAATATACATTTATTTGGTATAGTGAAGCTCACACGCACAAGCTCTTCTATAGGACTACTCAAAGGTCACTCCGGCTTCTCAGCGAGACATCATACGCACAAACTCTGCAAATACAGAAGAACAAGATTACATAAGAGGAGATAAAAACAGATGTAAGGAGAAAGACCTCAAAGACCCTGTTCACACTAGCATCATGACTTATTGGTTTCAATAGGAGGAAATGACGAGGCTTCTTTTTATTAGGATGGTGAAAAAAAAAGTGTCTTGCTTGGATTCTGCAGCGGATTTAGCCACAAAACCTGCAGTGCAAAACTACCACTGACTATCCCAACTACGCCTAAGGCTAATCAGCAAGGAAACCCATGGTGGGTCCCACCTCTAAAACCTGATTCTAGCTCAAGACGAAGGGTACCCAATCCCCCATCTCACAACTCTTCCCATTCACTTCCATGAGACTTCCTGCACTAGTGGCCAAATAAGATAAGCTGGGAAGAGAAGATCTAGACATTAGGCTGCCAAGCAGCAGGTTTTAACAAAACCGAATAGTTTAGGATTTGTTGTGATGCTCAGCGTGTCCATGTCACTGTTGAGGTTCAATCATAGGCCTCAGCGGTGACCAAAGGAACATGACATCACCAAGGAGACAGAGAGAGGGTGCTGAACACTGCAAGGAGGCCCGAAAGAAGTGAGAGAAGGTATGAATGAGTATAAATATTATGTTTGTCACCTTGCCTGGGCCTCCACCAATTATACTCTGGAGTCTTTAGAGTCTCGAGAGTATAATAACGTCACTTACGGTTCAGTACGGAACTTGTTTCACCCAAAATAATTCAGGGATCCGAGTCCTCCGAACCCAAAACTGAACAAATCTTGGGAGGTTTGCTCATCTCTAGTCACCACCCTTTTCTAGTGAAATGGTCATAAGGTCATATATTAAGTTTTACAATAGCCATAGCTGGTGAGGGTCTCTCAGAAATTTACTGTGACATAGAGGAGGTCAATTTTGTGTCCAGAGTGGAAAACCTCTTCACAAAATAATTCTGATCCCTTGCAGTGCTGAATATTAGGCAAACTCCCATTAAGTGAACAGCCTAAAAGCAGATCATCACCTTAAAGGGTTGTCCAGTGTATAAAACCCATGGTTATAGTTAATAGTGGGGGGACCTTTGTACAGGATCCTCATCTCTTGGCCACTGTGGACAGTGGTTACAAAGAGCGTCTCTGGAGTCCTGTCCAGTCTTATACAGAGAGCTCATTGATGCCAAAAGGACTCTGTGTGATGCTTAATCTCCCCTATGGTGGTGCTGCAGATTACAGTTGGTCCCAGCAGGAGGACACTTTGTGATCAGTTTATTGTCAAGGAACCTTTGCAACAAGTTGCCCGTTACTTTAACTTAACTTATACGGGCAATAAGGGCACTTTTGACTTGGACCAAATTGAAACTAATGGGCATTTCAAGCAAATCAAACCCTAAACAAATTTTAGGAAATTCGCTCATCTCTACTCTCAGAGCAAAGTTTCTAGTTTTCCCGTAGTAAGAAAAACATAATATTTTATTCTTGAACCAAAAATGTTTCCCATCTCAAAACCAAGGACATATAGCTATCGCTAACAAGTCAATTTTGGTGGTTGTACACAAGGTTGTACCGCAAGTATCTGATAATCATCTTTCCTCTGACAGTATGAGAATAAGCTGACGGATCTTCTTACCTTCAAAATCTACAAGTCCATCCCCATTCACATCTACATCTCTCAGGATTTCATCCACTTCACGAGGGCCGAGTTGTTGACCAAGGAGTTTCTTCATGGCCTCCCGCAGTTCCCGGGTGCTGATTCTTCCATCACCATTTGAGTCAAACTGGTTTTGGTAAAAATGTGTCAGTAGTTGGGTCACAAGGGATAACAGTATAGAAAACATAACATTAGACCATCACATTTACTGTAAAGAGTAAAAAACTCAATATACAAATAAACTGACTCAACTTGGATCTTCGAGACAGCTTTTATGACTGCCAAATACAAGATCCCATTACCATGTTCATGAAATTATATTATGAGAATAGAGGTGTTCCATTCCGAAGAAGTAGATTGATTTACTGGTACACACCTGGCTCCATACTGAGGGAGTGGATAGATTTACCTTGTTTGTTTGAGTTGGAAGGGACCTCAAGGGCCATCGAGTCCAACCCCCTGCAAAAGCAGGAATTCCTAAAACATCCCAGCTATATACCTATCCAGTTTCCGCTTGAAGATTTCAATTGATGAAGAACTCACCACCTCCCGTGGCAGCCTATTCCACTCTCTCACTACCCTTACTGTTAGAAAGTTTTTCCTAATGTCTAATCTGAATCTCCTTCCCCTTAGTTTCATCCCATTACTTCTCGTGCTTCCTTCTGCTAATGAGAATAGGGTAGATCCCTCTGCACTGTGACAACCTTTCAGATATTTAAATACCGCTATTAAGTCTCCCCTTAGCCTTCTCTTCTGCAAACTAAGCAGTCCCAATTCTTTTAGCCTCTCCTCGTAGGACATGGTTTGTAGACCTTCCACCATTTTGGTTGCTCTTCTCTGGACCTGCTCCAATGAATCGATGTCTTTCTTAAACTGGGGCGCCCAGAACTGTACACAGTATTCCAGGTGGGGTCTGACCAGGGCAGAGTACAGCGGAATAATTACCTCTCTTGATCTAGCTACAATGCTCGTCTTGATACATCCTAGAATTTGGTTAGCCTTTTTAGCCACCGCACCGCACTGTTGACTCATGTTGAGTTTGCGATCTATTATTATGCCCAGATCCTTTTCCCCTGTACTCTCACTTAGTACTATTCCTCCCATACTATATATGCTTCTTGCATTTCTGTTACCCAGATGTAGAACTTTGCATTTGTCCCTGTTGAATACCATTTTGTTCACCTCAGCCCATTGTTCCAGTGTGTCTAAGTCCTTTTGGATGCACTCTCTCTCCTCTCTAGTGTTGGCCATTCCTCCTATCTTTGTATCATCTGCAAATTTTATTAGTTCCCCATTAATCCCATCATCCAGATCATTTATAAAAATATTAAAAAGTACTGGGCCCAGGACAGAGCCCTGCGGCACCCCGCTTTTTACTTTCTTCCAGTTTGATGTATAGCCATTTAGAATTACTCGTTGTGCCCGATCATTAAGCCAATTGTGAACCCACCTCACTGATATTTTATCAAAGCCATACTTGATCATTTTTTCAATAAGAATGTTATGTGATACTTTATCAAAGGCCTTACTAAAGTCAAGATATACTATGTCCACTGCATTCCCCTGGTCCAACCATTCAGTGACTTTATTATAGAATACCTCCATCTGACTCCATAGCAAGAAAGTGGATAGATTTACCAGTACCTCCACCTAGCTCTATTCCAAGGATGTGAATAGATTTACGGGTACCTCCACCTGGCTTAATACTGAGGAAATTGATAGATTTACCAGTACCTTCGCCTGGCTCCATACTGAGGAAGTGTATAGATTTACCAATACCTTGACAAGGTTCCTTGCCAAGGAAGTGCATAGATTTACTGGTACCTCAGTCAGTTCTTACAAGAATATTCTACACTATGACTTATAGATAGGTTCCTAGGAGTACTAAGAGTATTCTACACTATGTTTTATAGATCGGTTACTAGGAGCCCTAAGAGTATTCTACACTATGTTTTATAGATCGGTTACTAGGAGCCCTAAGAGTATTCTACACTATGTTTTATAGATAGATTCCTAGGAGTATTCTACACTATGTTTTATAGATAGGTTCCTAGGATCCATGACAGTGTTCTACACTACGTTTTATAGATAGGTTCCTAGGAGTATTGTACACTATGTTTTATAGATAGGGTCCTAGGATCCATGACAGTGTTCTACACTATGTTTTATAGATAGGTCCCTAGGAGTCCTGACAGTATTCTACACTATGTTTTATAGATAGGTTCCTAGGAGCCCTGACAGTGTTCTACACTATGTTTTATAGATAGGTTCCTAGGAGTCCTAAGAGTGTTCTACACTATGTTTTATAGATAGGTTCATAGGAGCTCTAAGAATATTCTACACTATGTTTTATAGATAGGTTCCTAGGAGCCCTGACAGTATTCTACACTATGTTATATACCAATTTAAGTGGTGGTTTGTACCAAACTTGTTTGACCCGAAACGAAACTTGGTCCGTACCACATGAACCCGAAATGAATTTTAAGGGGTTTACACACCTCTAGTCTGAACTACTACTGCTGCCCAATTGTCCAAGGCTTCCCTTAGGAAGAACCACCAGTTTGGCACCAGCAGCTCCAAACTGAGAGCGACTCCCGAAGAGGAGATAATATCCATGTCCACCATATTCATGGTGGGACTAAAACCACATCAAACCTGGATCAAACAATCTCATAATATTATAGAAAGTTTTTGATGCAGTTTTTTTTTCAGTTTTGATGAGATTTTAATTGCACCTCAACAACACCATGTGAATACAGCCTTATAGCTTTACTGTCAGCAGAGCTTAGAATATTTAACTCTTGAATTCCCAAACTGTGCAACTTAGAGGGAATAGTGCATGACAGTATAATATGCCTGTGTGCAGTCCCTATGTAGTACCTTGGATTTCACTAGTTAAGGCTGGGATACATGGCACTTTTGACCATGACTCCCATGACATGACCAAAGTTTGCCATGTCGCCCTACAATTCCTTCAGTAACATAAGTGAATAAATTTTCATTGCGATCTCAAGGATGTTGTGACTGACTTTTTTGTTGCAAATCCAATCACTTCCATTAGTGAAGGAGTCTCAGGGCGACATGGCAATCTTTAGTTGCATGGTGGGAGTGCCAGGCAAAATTGTCACGTAGCCCCCGCGACTGAGATTCTAATGTAATACCTCTTTAAAAGCATCTCTCAGCTCCTTCACTCCGATCATGTCAGCCGTCTCTGCAAGAAGTTTTGGTCCCATCAGCTCTACAAAGTCTTCAAAGTCCACTTTACCCCCTGCTGAGGGAAAAAGTAAAATTTAGTGCAAACAGTGTTTCATATGGACGGGGTAGTACGGGGCCACATCTAAACTGCAGCGCTAGTCTTCTAGTATGAGCTCATAATATCCCTTACTGTAACTGATAATAATAGTGGCTGCTGAAAACCCCTGGGAGTGCAGGGTGCAGACCCCCCACCGATCTGACATGGATGTCCTATCCTAAGGAATGCTCATCAATATCAAATGCCTGGAAATCCCCTTAATGAAAGCTATAGAAATGTGTATGCTGAGTGCTGCCCCTAGTGGTAGCCATGGGCACCCACACTATATCATTTAAAGCATAGCTAACCTTTAAGCAAACTTTGCAGAAATCAATAGCAGGGTATATAAATGGGGGTAACACTATTTCAGGCCATTATACAATTTGCAATCTGCATTATTTAGAAGTTTTCCCCTCTACGGACTCTCTCAGTAGTTTGCGTTTCTCTCTTAGATGGTGGGTGAGGATCAGTTGCCATATACTGCACACAGTAAGCAGAGGATAATCTACTCCATAACCACCTCACACAGAAATAACCCAGAATTACGCAGGACATATATAGAGAAGTACTGACATGTACTGATGTGAGTAAAGTGCTTTGGTTGTAGTAGAAAGCCCCTACTTAGTTTCAGCATCAGACTAATTCTGTGTTTCTTCTTTTATCTCTTTTACTTCCTGCTCTCTTCCCCCATCCCTCTCTAAAGACTTAAGTTGACGTGTGTAGTCTGAGTCTCGCGTTTCCTCCCGCATGCCAAAAATATACTGATAGGTAAATTGGCTTCCCTTAAAACAACTGACCCTTGTGTGTGTTGGGGATGAGCGCCTGTACGACAACTAAGGGTGGGTTCACACTTGCGCCGGCACTTCGTCCACCGCAAATCCGACCTAAATGTCAGAAAACTGGATAGGGACTGGATAGGGAACGGTTTGCGAAGCTTTGCTTAACCCTCGTCCAGCTGAGTAGGTACAATTGTACCTATTCCTATGCAGCCTGTAATGTTGTAAAATTATGCAGCCTGATGAGGGTTAAAAACCCATTCACTTCTATGGGTTTTTAAAGCAATGCGCGGGTCTGCGCTTTCACCCTCTGCGCCGCGAAGCCGTTTTTTTTCGTCGAACACAAAGTCCTGCATGTCCGACTTTGTTTCTGACGAAAAAGAGGGAGTTTTTTACAGTCATCTATACTATTGGTTTGTGCAAAGTTTACTGACCTTCAAAAATGATGCTTTGTTTACAGGCCTGAAGATTGGAACATATAGTAAGAAAAGGGTGATAAAAGTTAAGATAGTGGATGGTAAAAGGCTTCCCATCGCTATTGCTTAGGTCTAAAACACAAGAAAAATGTTCTGCAATATACATTTTTTACTGATTCTTCTCCACCACTGGTGTCCGGCATCCACCATCACACTTTGTCTTCCATGCGTGATGTCACCAATGTGGTCAGGGACTGCCCACACATTTATGTGACATGCTGATGATGGATATATCATCATGGGAGTGGTGGGGAAACTGGAAAAGAATTAGGCATGACATACACAGCAATAGCCGTAGCTGTGCAGGCTGTAGGTCCAGGTCACTGAAAGAGGTGACAACACTTTGTGAGAAGACTCTCAAAAATGCCCATAAATAGTATGTTTAGAATCACAGCATATTTTTGAGTGGGCAGGTTCTTCCTGCTATGATGTCAGAGCTGTGCTGTGTGCTCTGACCAATCAGATGTCTCCACTTCTTCTCTTCCCTTCAGCAGTGAGGCACAGGCACTGCAGTTACATCTCCCTCCTCCCCCTCTTACCCACCTGGCATGTAAAATGTACCAATGATCTATTCCCAAAAAGTTACACAATGGGACGTAGACTTCTGCACACATATGGACACTAACTGATTTTTTGAGAGAGTTCAATGAGCTCCATTTCCGTAGGCATATATCCCATGGTTCTCATGCACTCGCCCAACTCCTTGTATCCAATGAATCCATCCTTGTCACGGTCAAACTCCTTAAAGGCTTCTCTGAGCTCTGGGGAGATATGAAGTTGTTATTAGTACAATAGGAAGGAGCATTTCAGAATGCAACATAACATATGACGAAATGTAAAGGAGAACATTCAGGAACATATCTACTGTATTTGTGTAAGATGATGTATCATCCATCTAGAGACAATGCTGTGATGTTCCTAATGTTTACAATGCTGAGCAGTCACTTCAATGTGAAGGAGAGCTCTGCTCAGAAATTATGCCACAGTCGTGTGTGTGTGTGTTTGTGTCACATCACACAACCATCTAGTGTGTTGGTATGTTTTTGTGTACACCATGTTTCATCAGTAGTATCCGACATCCTCAATATAGTTGTACTGGCTTAAACTAACTTAGTCGCATTTAATAGATCATGTGATTCTGGATAAAAATGTAATGCTCTTTAAGTAAAACTATGGCTGCTTTTGGCCTGAAAAACCTCTCTAAAGTTCCTTCCACTAGGTGTCTCCCTTTTAGCTAAATTGCAGTTCACTCCCTGTTGCTAGTGATGTCCCGTCCATAGACACATTAGAAAAGCAAGACGTCTTCATAGTGGAGTAGAGGGGGAGGGTCTGGTCTGTTAACATAGTGAATACAGATGGGAGAGGCTGATTCTCCTCACAACCTGCACACATGTCTGCAAACTGCCAAAACTGAACATTCTGCACATCTCACAACTTAGAATGTAAGAAAAATCTACTTATGTACTTGTTTCTACTCCGGCTGCTTGTGTGGTCACAGATGAGATATTCTTCACAAGCAGCTTTCCTGACTGTGCTCATACATTGCTCTTTTCCTGTGACAGGGATCTTATAGGCTGTATCGTACATGCAGGTATACACTGTTCAGTGTTCCTGAATCTCTAATATTATGGTCACTTGAGCTTTTCTCAGTTATTTCTTTGCTATTGTACAGTTACTACTGGCAAAATGACAAGTGTGTAAACCAGTATTAGTAGTAATGGACAGGGGAGGGGCAGACTGCTCCTTATTGTACACATAATGTGATTATTAGCAGCAGAAACACTGATAGGACACCATGTATGAAAGCTTATATAGCCAGAGAACAGACTGCCCAGCAAGACCCTGCACATATTTTAACTTTTCATAAAAACTCTGTTACCCTTTAAAGCATATCAAAAACTCTGCATACATCAATAGTACAGTGCGTGTACATGAGGAGTAACACTATATCTGGAAATTATATAACTGGCACCTATATTTTACAATTTCTAGCAGTATTCCCCTCTCCATGCTGTATCCATAATTTGCAATTCTTTTTTGAGTTGGTGGCTGGACGCTAGCTGCCCTCACTGCACACAGTATGTAGAGGAGAATCTGCTTTATAACTGTCCCCCCCCCCTCACTCAGAAGCAGCCCATGACTATACAGGGAAGAAGGAGAGAAGTATGTACTTGTGATAAAATGAACAATGTACAGGGTGGGCCATAAGTATGGATACACCTGGGGTGGGCCATAAGTATGGATACATCCAGATACCATTGTTTTTCTTGTGCAATTCTCCATGTGTTTAATGTGTCACATGACCCCCCTCCTATGTACTAATATGCCACAAACGGTAAGGTGATATCAGCAACCACTTCCATTTTATCTGGGTGTATCCATACTCATGGCCCACCCCGGGTGTATCTATACATATGCCCACCCTGTACTTTGGTTGTGGTAAAAAGCTCCTATTTCGCTGCAGACTAAGCCTGCGTTTCTTCTCTTATCTCCTGCACTTCCCCTCTTGTGTCCATAGTCTTCTGTAGACATGTGGCCTGTAGTCCATCTTGAGGTTTACAGAGTGAAAGTCAGTTTAGCAGTGGGAGGGGGAGCAGGAAAACCCCCATAGGAGTAAGAAGCATTTTTTCTCTGATTAAAGTTTATTGAAAAGTTACCAACCATTTATCTTTATGGCTGGTTTAAAAATGAAAAATCTGAATAAAGAGTAAGAAAAAGGTGACAAGGTGGATGGTAAAGGGCTTCCCACTTTTACTGCCCAGGAGGACCAGACTAAGCTTGTCTTTCTTCTCTGCTCACCCCTCTCCCTCTCAATAGACTTCAGACAACCTGTGCTTCTGCAGCTATCTTTCCCTCTACTCATTCCTCCCCTTCCTCACTATGTAGACTTTTATAGACATGTGTAATCTGAGTCATGTGACCTGCGGCCAGAGGGAGGAGGAGGAGCAGGAAAACAGCCAGAGAAGAGGAGAAAGAAGCATTTTTTGCTGATAAGGTATATTACATAGCTTCTTATGATCCCCTATACTATTGATTTATGCAAAGTTTGTTGAAAAGTTACTGACCAATTAAGTACCCTTTAACCCCTTCCCGACATCCGCCGTACTATTACAGTGAATGTCGGATATTTAAATATGGCAGCGCCCATGCTGACCGCTCAAATGCTCAAAGCTGGGCGAGGCACCAGGGACCTTAATGCCTACGATCAATCCGGGCACTGATCATGGGCATTAGCGCCGGGTCTTAGCTGTATAATACAGCATATCTGGTGGCTATGGCGGCCGCTTATCTCCTATTATACAGCAAAGACCTGGCACTATGGGGCATTAAGGCCCCTGGTGCCTCCATCAGCTTTGAGAATTTGAGTGGTCTATGTAGCCTGTAATACAAGTGACAGTATTTTACAATGGATTAGTGATCAGACCCCCTGGGGTTCAAGACATCTAGGGGGTCTAATAAATACAGTATAAATAAATACAGTTTGGGATTTTTTTAAGGGGTTAAAATGTAAACAAAACTATATAAATTTGGTATCCCCGGAATTGTATCAAAACATAGAATACAGGTGACAAAGTAAACACCATAAAAATGAAGCCCGTAAGAAAGTTGTACAAATACACTTTTTCTACAATTCCCCCCCCCCCCCCCGATGCTGAATTTTTTTTCCAGCTTCTCAGTACATTGTACAGAATAATAAATGGCAGCATCATGAAGAAAAATTTGTCCCGCAAACATTAAGCCCTTTTATGGCTCTGAGAACAGAAAAGTAAAAAAGTTAAGGTGTTTAGAAGATGAGAAGTCCAAAATGAAAATCGAAAAATGCCTCCGACGGGAAGGGGTTAAATGCAGGTGCGGGGTCCATAAAACAACAAATATGGTGGTCTTACATGTCTGTAGAAGATCATCATTGTAGAATTATGTGTTATAGTGTGAATGTCCAACATGGAGAGCATGAGGACAATGAACATAAAGGATACAGACATAATACGGTATAGGTGAGGATATAAGACAGGTACAAACATATCAGAAATAATAAGGGTGCAAATATAATAGATGTATACACAGACATAACAGAGATACGGATATAATAGAGATATGGATATAGTATAGGTATGGATATAACACAGGTACAAACATAACAGAGGTAATAAGGGTGCAAATATAATAGATGTATACACAGACATAACAGAAGCTACAGACATAATAGAGATACGGATACAATAGAGATATAATAGACATAACATAGGATACAGATATAATAGAGGAAGAGGCCACAGACATATCAGAGATACAGATATGATAGAGGTACAGATGTAATAGAGGATGCAGAAATAATATACAGATATAATAGAGGATATATACACTGTGTGCAGAATTATTAGGCAAGTTGTATTTGAGATGATTATTTTTATTAATGAAGAGCAACTATGTTCTCAATCAACCCAAAAGACTCCTAAGTATCAAAGCTTAATATTTTTGAAAGTTGGAGTGGTTTTTTTTTAGATTTGGCTATCTTAGGAGGATATCTGTTTGTGCAGGTAACTATTATTGTGCAGAATTATTAGGCAACTTAATAAAAACCAAATATATACCCATCTCACTTGTTTATTTTCACCAGGTAAACCAATATAACAGAAAATTTAGAAATAAACATTTCTGACATTCAAAAACAAAACCAAAAACAAATCAGTGACCAATATAGCCACCTTTCTTTACGATGACACTCAGAAGCCTTCCATCCATAGATTCTGTCAGGTGCTTGATCTGTTTACGATCACATTGCGTGCAGCGGCCACCACGGCCTCCCAGACACTGTTCAGAGAGGTGTACTGTTTTCCCTCCCTGTAGATCTCACATTTTATGAGGGACCACAGGTTCTCCATGGGGTTCAGATCAGGTGAACAAGGGGGCCAGGTCATTATTTTTTTCTTCTTTTAGACCTTTACTGGCCAGCCACGCTGTGGAGTATTTGGATGCATGTGATGGAGCATTGTCCTGCATGAACATCATGTTTTTCTTGAACGATACCGACTTCTTCCTGTACCACTGCTTGAAGAAGGTGTCTTCCAGAAACTGGCAGTAGGTCTGGGAGTTTAGCTTCACTCCATCCTCCACCCGAAAAGGTCCCACAAGTTCATCTTTGATGATACCAGCCCATACCAGTACCCCACCTCCACCTTGCTGGTGTCTGAGTTAGAGTGGAGCTCTCTGCCCTTTACTGATCCAGCCTTGGGCCCATCCATCTGGCTCATCAAGAGTCACTCTCATTTCATCAGTCCATAAAACCTTTGAAAAATCAGTCTTAAGATATTTCTTGCCCCAGTCTTGACGTTTTATCTTATGTTTCTTGTTCAAAGGTGGTCATTTTTCAGCCTTCCTTACCTTGGCCATGTCCCTGAGTATCACACACCTTGTGCTTTTTGATACTCCAGTAACGTTGCAGCTCTGAAATATGGCTAAACTGGTGGCTAATGGCATCTTGGCAGCTTCACACTTGATTTTCCTCAATTCATTAGCAGTTATTTTGCGCCTTTTTTTTTTCAACACGCTTCTTGCGACCCTGTTGGCTATTTGCCATGAAACGCTTGATTGTTCGGTGATCACGCTTGAAAAGTTTGGCAATTTCAAGACTGCTGCATCCCTCTGCAAGACATCTCACAATTTTTGACTTTTCAGAGTCCGTCAAATCTCTCTTCTGACCCATTTTGCCAAAGGAAAGGAAGTTGCCTAATAATTAAGCACACCTTATATAGGGTGTTGATGTCATTAGACCACACCCCCCTCATTACAGAGATGCACATCACCAGATTTACTTAATTGGTAGTTGGCTTTCAAGCCTATACAGCTTGGAGTCGGACAACATGTATAAAAAGGATGATGTGATCAAAATACTCATTTGCCTAATAATTCTGCACACAGTGTACTGTATATAATAGAGGTTACATATATAATATACAGATATAATAGAGGATACAGATATAATATGGGATACAGATATAATATACTGTATATAATAGAGGTTATAGATATAATAGCGGATATATACTGTATATAATAAAGGATATAATAGAGGATATATACTGTATATAATAGAGGTTACATATATAATAGAGGATATATCTCTTATATATATAAAAATGAGTTTCTGTCTGTCTGTCTGTCTATCTGTCTGTCTGTCTGTCTGTTCTTTATGCGCGACCAAACGACTGGACCGATTCTCACCAAATTTGGCACACATGTACATCAGGTGTCCGGGAATATTTTAGACTGGGTCTCAGCTCTCTTGGACGTACCGTTCCTGAGATACAGTATTCCCAAAAAGTGACCAACATTAGCTAATACAAGCCCGCAAGTCTTTCACTCATATTCCAACTGCCATACACACGGTCACATGTCCCTTATCAGCCAATAAGAGCTCGCAGGCGCTTACTCTCCTCAGGCACACAGGTTTCCATAGCAACCAAGCTATTCATAACCTGTTTTAGTCAATAGCAGTTCGCAGGTCCTTAAATATTCAGTCATATCACGTGTATCAGCCAATATAAGTTCACATTTAATTTACCAGGTTTCCATAACAACATAGCCATAAATAGACTGGACCTATACTGGACTCAGTGGCGTAACTAGCAATGACTGGGCCCCAAGGCGAACATTTAACATGGAACCCTCCCGGCAACCGCCCCCCCCCCCGCACAAACTGCATTCCTGCACACACTATTATGCCCCATAGTGGCCCCTGCACACACTATTAGGCCCCATAGTGGCCCCTGCACACAGTATCATAGTGGCCCCTTCATATAGTATTATGCGCACTCCCCGCTACTTCTTCAATGTTGGACCAGATGTCACGTGAGCCAGGCATGCATCGAGACGCATAATGACGTCAGACTGGCCCACCGACGTCTGGGACGTCACCAAGGAGGCCCGAAGCCTGCTGAAAAGACCCCAGTGTATAATGATAGCAGTGTTTGTGGGGTTCACGGCCCGCAGGCCTTACTTACTGATCCCCGCTCCTGCTCACAGCCGCCTCTACAGAAGGTGAAGTGCAGATGGCAGTGAGCAGGAGCTGGGATCAGTAAGTAAATAGGGCCCGTTACCTGCTGGTGTTACACCAGCAGGCAACGGCCTATAAAAAAAAAGAAAACATCAGGGGGCCCGCCGGGACCCCTAATGTCCCGGGCCTTGTGGCAGCTGCTACCCCGGTATTTACGCCACTGACTGGACTGCCATACTGGATGTCAGCATTCTTATAAATTGAAACGTTTTGAAACTACTCATGTCCCCTGCAGCAAAACGCATGGCTGCTGCTTGAGCTAATGAAAACTCTCAGCAGGCCCAAGCCCGTCTCCAATCTGAAAAGGTATGTCACAGACAACAGCGAGCTGCTGAAACAACCCAGGAGACCCAAGCCCATCTCCAATCTGACAAGGCATTGTCAGCCACATGCACACAGCTGCACTCCATGTTTCTATAACAACCCAGCCATTTTTCTTCACTGCTGTGGGTCAGCTTTAAAGGGGCAGGGCGCTGTGGATGACACTGTTACACAAGGTCACATACACACAGCTTTACTCCAGGTTTTCCATAACAACCGATCGCAGGTCTTTCACTGATATCCAAACTGAGATACACATGATCACATGACACTTATGGACCAATGGAAAATCGCAGGTTCTTCAGTCTTGACATACACACAGCTTTACACCAGGTTTCCATAGCAACCAAGCTATTTATGACCTGTATGAGTCAATAGCGGTTCGCAGGTCCTTAAATATTTAGTCATATGACGTGCATCAGCCAATATAAGTTCACATTTCATTTACCAGGCTTCCATAGCAACACAGCCATAAATAAACTATACCTATACTGGACTGCCATACTGGATGTCAAGTGCAAAACTGGCCAATTCTTATGGGGTCACTACACAAGCAAAAAATGAAATATACCCGTGCGAAGCCGGGTCCTTCTGCTAGTACTGTATATAATAGAGGATACAGATATAATAGAGGATATAATAGAGGATATGTACTGTATATAATAGAGGATATAATAGAGGATATGTACTGTGTATAATAGAGGATATAATAGAGGATATATACTATATATAATAGAGGATATAATAGAGGATATATACTGTATATAGTAGAGGATATAATAGAGGATATATACTGTATATAATAGAGGATACAGATATAATATACAGATATAATAGAGGATACAGGTATAATATACAGATATAATAAAGGATACAGATATAATATACAGATATAATAGAGGATACAGATATAATATACAGATATAATAGAGGATACAGATATAATATAAAGATATAATAGAGGATACAGATATAATACTTTCACCAGTCTTACCTTCAATCTCCTCTGGTCTCAGCTCTCTGTCCTGGAATAAAAGATAAGTGTTGATATGGAGAATATTCTGTTTATCTGATCTATCGGACTTTGTGCTGAGTTTTCTTCTTTACTTTTTTGGCATTTCCTAACTATACTAATACTCTAAGCACAAGGTCAAATACAGCTATTACCCGGAGAGATGGCACCCATGCCAGCCCCAATGTCCACACTAATAGGAGGAAATCCTTGGGGGTCTTCTAGGCTGATCCGGCAGGTGCCTGTACACTCAGGTCCTGTACACTAGAGCTCATGATCAGCCCTGGAACCTCTATTAGGAAGCGATCCACTATGAGTGTACACACATATTTTACAATGAGCCACTGACTGGGCCCTAAGTGTACAGGGGGGCCATAGGAGCTATCTGCCCCAAGGCACCTGGGGGTCCCCCAATCAGCAGGGACAATGTCAAAGAGACTTTGGGCAGGGTGCCTGTCTCCTCACTAGGCAATATCTGCACTTTCAGCTTCAGAGTATCATTATAAGCCGGGGCGTACACAGGACAGGAAGGGCAATCTAATGTAACCTGCCCAGTAATGTCTGCACTTTATGGCTGGTCCAGCAGGGGCGTAACTAAGAAAGACCAGGACTCACCTGCGAAATGTCCTGCTGCTCCAGCACCAAAGCTCTGCTGGTCTCCAGCCTCAGGGGGATTTAGCATCTGAGTTATGGCTGTTTTGTATTATTTTTATTTTTTCATTTTACCCCCTTCCTCCTGTTATACTATTTTTGACGTTCCCTGAAATCCCTTTAATTTTTTATGAGGCATTTAATATATATATATATATATATATATATATATATATATTATAATATCTACAATAACTTATACATATAAAGTGCTCCCAATATAAGCACTAAATGTGCCCATAGCCAGAGAGAGGCCAAAAGAGTGTTCTTATGACCTCCTATAGGAGTCTGATATAGTGTCTGCTCTATCCAATACCTTCTATACCTATACGTTTATGTTTCTGTAGCACCCTACGAGTGACTGATGGCAGTGGTCAGGGGCATGCACTTACTGTATACAATTTGTATATATGTGTTCAATGGAGGCCAGAAATGTACTATGGACAGAGAATTAAAGGGACAGATCAGACCTATATACTGTAAGTGAACCCCCATACTTATTCTCCTGCTACGAATAATATTGTAGAGGTGTACATACACAAAAGGCTAATACACTGATATATTCACACACACTTACAGTAAGCACTTATACACACTCATATGTACACAGACAATTACACCTTTACAGTATGTACTTATTCACCTTCTTTACAGTATACACATATACATACTATTACACTAACCTTCTATATCCTACAACCTGTCAGATAGGCAGACTCTTCCCCCACTACAAAGGTACATTATATTATGTGAGGGCCACAAGGGGACATTATACTATGTGAGGGTCACAAAGGGACTTTATAATGAGTGGAGATCCCAAGGGGGTCATTACACTACATAAGAGCCAGAAGGGAACAGTATTCTGTGTGGTGCCCACAAAAGGGGATTAGACTGTGTAGGGGCCACTAGGTGGACATTATACGGTGTGGGGACCACAAGGGAGCATTATATTGTGTGGTGACCTAAAGGAAGCATTATACATTATACTGTGTAGAGGCACTTAGGGTTCATTATACTGTGTGGGAAACTGAGGGGGCATTATAGAGCTAAATAGGGGCTTTCCATTACAACCAAAGTACTCTATTCACATCAGTACATGTCAGTACTTCTCTAAATATGTCCTGCATGGACCTGGGGCTGTTTCTAAATGAGAGTTAGTTAAAGAGCAGATTCTCCTCTACATACTGTGTGCAGTTTTTGGCAGCTAGGCTCCACCCACCAGCTCAGCGAGAACTGATTGCAAGATTGTGCACGTGGGACAGGTACTACATAATGCCAGGCCCAGTATATGACACTAGGGGGCGCAGGCGTTGTGATTATAGTTTTAGATATATCTATAATTCAGGCGGTCTCTCCCTTACATAACCATCCCTTAATACATAATATGAATACATACGATCTGGGTGATAGCGATGCTGTGCCGCAGAAAGATGCAGGCTGTCCCGGCGAGGCTCTGCAGTGCCGCAAAGCTCTGCAGGGGCCGTGGCCAGCTGTCGACAATCCCTGACCCCACCTCACAGGGTGAAAGAGGCGCAAGCTGCAAGTGGGAATGTTTCCCATCCTGATGGAGAGAGAGAGCAGATGACATTCACTATATCACTTACAGGAAGCATCTTGGTCCTCAAGCCGACGACGATCAATGGGAAGCGGTCACTAGGTTTGGGGCCACTCAACTAGGAGCATGATGGATTTTAGCTTTCTATAGATGTCCCTGTTATGTAGTAAGATAAGATACATATTACATAGACTAGTCCAGGAGATAGGTCCAGCAGCCTTTGGCGCATGCGCAGAAGAACCTCACGATAGTACGCCTTGCTCCACTGCGCACTTCACTACGCTGGTAATTTATATCTTCTCCTTACTACATAAAGGACTTTTTCCTTAGGATAGGTCATCATATTACAGTAGGTGCAATTGTAGAATTTCATTAAAAATAGTTAATCATTTTATTTTCAAGTCAGAGTCGGTAACTTTTTTCCACGACCATTTTCTCAGAAGAATCTTTAGAAAGCTGAGTGGCCTCAAATCTAGTAACAGCAGTGTTATAGAAAACAATGCACGTGCTTCAACTTTTCATACTATCCTAGATGCTTTTATGGGTATTTACTAGTGATGGGCAAACCTCACGAGATTTGACTCGGAAGTGCTATTATTATAATATGGAGTCTCTCCTGACCCCAGTATAATCGGAGGTCTAGGAAATGTGCGGAAATTAAAAAACAAACACTCCTACTCATTCTGGGCTGACCTTTTCTCAAAGTATCATGATGTCATTGTCCCCTACATAGTGGCTCAGGGACAAACCTCAGCGGTAACCTGAGGTCACTGAAGTCAAAGAGGAGACTGGAAGACACTGGGGTCACTGGGAAAAAAGACCAGGCACCACGGTGGAGCCAAGAAACGTGAGTATGAGTGGTTGCTGCACCTTCTTTGGGCTTCTGATTATTGTACTCTCAGGTCTGAAGAGACCCCAGAGTATAATAATTATTTGTAGGTGACGAACCCCCAAAATTTCAGGTTCAAAAATTCCAGATTAAATTGTTGGAAAATTAGTATATTGGGAAAAGTTCCCATTGTCACCAAGCTGGCCTCAAACAGGTTGGTGGTCCTAGCTCCTACAGTACCCCATAGCTACATGAGTACACATTCTAAAAAAAGTTTCTTTGACCCAGCACACTATTGTGTAGACTTAATTCTCATGTAAATTAAAAATGACAGCAAAGGTCTAATATATGGTTATTGTCACATTACGAAGATATTTTCCCACCATTGACGCGTAGCATGTAATAAATGTGTGATAGATGAGCGTCCCACCTCTGACACCCCACCTATTATGAGAGTGGAGGTCTCTTGACCCCAGCTCTTCCAGGTGAGGTGACAACAACTGAATATGGAGGTGGTGGCTATGCACGTGTCATCGTTTCCATGTATAGACCATGTGATAGATGAGCGTCCCACCTCCGACACCCCACCTATTATCAGAGTGGAGGTCTCTTGACCCCAGCTCTGCCAGGTGAGGTGACCATAACTGAATACGGAGGTGGTGGCCATGCATATGTGTCACCATCTCCATGTATAGACCTGCACTGTCCACGTATAAAACCCTCTCCTCCCCTACACATAGTCTACCACAAACCCATGTTCTTCCTGGCCCGTCCGCTCATACCTTGCTGGTTTTCTTCCGCTGACTTTTAGTGCAGTTTCCCATCTCTCGTCTGTGATTTGGTTGGTTTCATTCTCCGCTTTAGTTTTTGTCACGGTGCCTCAAGCCATGGATATATATACAGGATCAATATCAATGTGTACCTTGTGTCGTTGTGTAAACGTCCCCGAGTATAATAATATATGTTGGTGGATATATCAGGCTGTGTATTTCTGTCTGTGATGAGTTATGGGGAGGATAAACCTGCTGCCAGGGATTAAAGATTTCAATGAGAGAGAAAGCCATGTGAGAGGAGGGTAGGATAGGAGAGGAGAGAGCAAAATATTCAGGCGGAATTTCAGTAATGGCACAAAAACCGTAAGGCTGAGCAGAAAGAGTCAGTGTCGGGCTGAGGCCACTTGGGTCCATTGGGGGTAATGATTTTGAGGGCCACCATCCATGCAGAACATATCATAGATAGCTCCAAGTTAGATTGTCTTCTGAAGGATCTTTGGGGCTCTGTTGTATTAGGGATCCATTAGTGTATCACAACCCGGCCAACCACCTGCTACTCTGGTGGGCCAGTCCAACCCTGAAGAGACTAGATTCCTGATAGATGTCAAAATGGTGAACTAGTTAGAAAGTAGCTCACATTGTTGGGCTTGACCATAAGTGACTATGAACATATTTTTATGGACCATTTGGCCAATTTCTGAAAGCTTCCAAATTATGGAAAGGTTTATGGGATTGTCATCTCAACAACTGACTGTTAATATAAGCTCAGTTGTCCATGATGTCATCCCATGTTAGAGAATCCATCATCAGCCTCATATATATATGTCTGTATGGAGTCTGTATGTTTTCCTGGTGTTTGTGAGGATTACCTCCACATACTCCGGTCTCCTCCAACAATCCAAAAACATTCTGATAGGTCAGTTGGAATTTACATTGTGAGCTTGAATGGGGACAGGAACCAATGTGAGAGATAATCGTTGTACAGCACTATGGAATATGTATGTGCTATATAAAGGAGTAAAGTAAGTTATAATGACCGTCCCCTGATGTCTCCCAGGAGGTAGAAGCTAACCGGAACAGTGATTTTCTAGGAGAAAAGTGTCCGACAGATGGAGGAGATCTTGTGTGTAGGGGATTGTGTAGACAGCTATGAGACAGGAAGGAAGGAAAGAAGGAAGGAAGTATAATAGATAGATAGATAGATAGATAGATAGATAGATAGATAGACAGAAAGACAGACAGATAGATAGATAGAATAGATGATATATTGATAGATAGATAAATGATATAATAGATTATAGATAGATATAATAGATATAATAGATGATATATTGATAGATAAATGATAGAATAGATGATACATAGATAATAGATAAATAGATAGCTATTAAAGAGATAAATTCCACCCCCCCCAATTAAAAAAAAAAAAAAATAAGGCAGCACTCCACAGGCTAAAAAAAGGGGGACACTTTGTTCATCCATATGTGCAATGTTTGCCTTTTCAAAGATTTATGGCTTCAAGGCTATCTATTTTATGAAATTTATTATTATTTATTTATTTATTAGATAGATATGACATAGATAGATAAACAACTACGAGACAGAGAGATAGATTGATGATATATAGATAGATGATAGATAGATATGAGATAGATAGATAGATAGATAGATATGAGATAGATAGGAGATATGAGATAGATAGATAGATATGAGATAGATAGATAGATATGAGATAGATAGATAGATATGGATAGACAACTAAAAGATAGATAGACAGAAAGATAGAAAGATATGTGAATAGATAGATAGATAG
>CAMRHE010000360.1:207500-232500 GCA_947044405.1 Leptodactylus fallax | reverse complement strand
ATATACAGTGCACAGTACTACTTCTATATATATATATGACAATGCACAGTACTACTTCTATATTTATATATGGACAATGCACAGTACTACTTCTATTTTATATATATATATATATATATGCACATATATACTTCTATATATATATATATACAGTGCACAGTACTACTTCTATATTTATATATGACAATGCACAGTACTACTTCTATTTTTATATATATACAGTGCACAGTACTACTTCTATATTTATATATATACAGTGCACAGTACTACTTCTATTTTTATATATATACAGTGCACAGTACTACTTCTATTTTATATATATACAGTGCACAGTACTACTATCTATATATATATATATACAGTGCACAGTACTACTTCTATATTTATATATGGACAGTGCACAGTACTACTTCTATTTTTATATATATACGGATGCACAGTACTACTTCTATTTTTATATATATACAATGCACAGTACTACTCTATTTATATATATATATACAGTGCACAGTACTACTTCTATTTTTATATATATACAATGCACAGTACTACTTCTATTTTTATATATATATACATAGTATATATATATATTTATATATGATACAATGCACAGTACTACTTCTATTTTTATATATATACAGTGCACAGTACTACTTCTATTTTTATATATATATACATATATATTCTTATATATATAGTATATATATATATATATATATACAGTGCACAGTACTACTTCTATTTTTATATATATACAGTGCACAGTACTACTTCTATTTATATATATGTACAATGCACAGTACTACTACTCCTATTTTTATATATATACATACAGTGCACAGTACTACTTCTATTTTTATATATATATAAATGCACAGTACTACTTACTATTTTTATATATATATATATATATATATATTATATATATATACAGTGCACAGTACTACTTCTATTTTTATATATATATACAATGCACAGTACTACTTCTATTTATATATATGACAATGCACAGTACTACTTCTATTTATATATATACAATGCACAGTACTACTTCTATTTTTATATATAGATATATACAGTGCACAGTACTACTTCTATTTTTATATATGGACAATGCACAGTACTACTTCTATTTTATATATATATACACATGCACAGTACTACTTCTATTTTTATATATGGACAATGCACAGTACTACTTCTATTTTTATATATATATATATATATACAGTACTACTTCTATTTTTATATATATATACAGTGCACAGTACTACTACTTCTATTTTTATATATGTACAATGCACAGTACTACTTCTATATTTATATATATACAATGCACAGTACTACTTCTATTTTATATATATATACAGTGCACAGTACTACTTCTATTTTATATATATATATATATATATATATATATTTATATATATACAGTGCACAGTACTACTTCTATTTTTATATATATACATGCACAGTACTACTTCTATTTTTATATATGACAGTGCACAGTACTACTTCTATATTTATATATATACAGTGCACAGTACTACTTCTATTTTTATATATATACAGTGCACAGTACTACTTCTATTTTATATATATATACATATATTTATTTTTATATATATATACAGTGCACAGTACTACTTCTATTTTTATATATATACAGTGCACAGTACTACTTCTATTTTTATATATATACATATGCACAGTACTATTTATATTTTTATATATGGACAGTGCACAGTACTACTTCTATATTTATATATGACAATGCACAGTACTACTTCTATTTTTATATATATATATATATATACATATATATGACAGTGCACAGTACTACTTCTATTTTTATATATATACAGTGCACAGTACTACTTCTATATTTATATATGGACAATGCACAGTACTACTTCTATATTTATATATATATATATTATATGCACAGTACTACTTCTATTTTTATATATATATACAATGCACAGTACTACTTCTATTTTTATATATATACAGTGCACAGTACTACTTCTATATTTATATATACAGTGCACAGTACTACTCTATTTTTATATATATACAATGCACAGTACTACTTCTATTTTTATATATATATATACAGTGCACAGTACTACTTCTATTTTTATATATATACAGTGCACAGTACTACTTCTATTTTTATATATATATATATATATATATATATACAGTGCACAGTACTACTTCTATTTTTATATATATATATATATATATATATTTTTATATATACAGTGCACAGTACTACTTCTATTTTTATATATATATACAGTATATATATTTTTATATATGACAATGCACAGTACTACTTCTATTTTTATATATATAACAGTGCACAGTACTACTTCTATTTTTATATATGTACAATGCACAGTACTACTTCTATATTTATATATATATATACAGTACACAGTGCACAGTACTACTTCTATTTTTATATATATAACAGTGCACAGTACTACTTCTATTTTTATATATGTACAATGCACAGTACTACTTCTATTTTTATATGTATATATATACAGTGCACAGTACTACTTCTATTTTTATATATATACAGTGCACAGTACTACTTCTATTTTTATATATATATATACACTGCACATATTTCTATTTATATATATATATATATATATATATATATATATATATACAGTGCACAGTACTACTTATATTTATATATATATACAGTGCACAGTACTACTTCTATTTTTATATATATACAATGCACAGTACTACTTCTATTTTTATATATATAATGCACAGTACTACTATATATTTATATATGGACAATGCACAGTACTACTTCTATTTTTATATATACAGTGCACAGTACTACTTCTATTTTTATATATATATACAGTGCACAGTACTACTTCTATTTTTATATATATATACAGTGCACAGTACTACTTCTATTTTTATATATGTACAGTGCACAGTACTACTTCTATTTTTATATATATATACAATGCACAGTACTACTTCTATTTATATATATATATATACTATATATATATACTATTTTTTATATATATACAGTGCACAGTACTACTTCTATTTTTATATATGGACAATGCACAGTACTACTTCTATTTTTATATATATAACAGTGCACAGTACTACTTCTATTTTTATATATATATACAATGCACAGTACTACTTCTATATTTATATATATATAACAGTGCACAGTACTACTTCTATTTTTATATATGACAGTGCACAGTACTACTTCTATTTTTATATATATACAATATACAGTACTACTTCTATTTTTATATATGGACAATGCACAGTACTACTTCTATTTTTATATATATATATACAGTGCACAGTACTACTTCTATTTTTATATATGTACAATGCACAGTACTACTTCTATTTTATATATATATACAATGCACAGTACTCTTCTATATATATATATATATATATATATATACAGTGCTACTATTTTATATATGGACAATGCACAGTACTACTTCTATTTTTATATATATACACAGTGCACAGTACTACTTCTATTTTTATATATATACAATGCACAGTACTACTTCTATTTTTATATATGGACACTGCACAGTACTACTTCTATTTTTATATATGTATATATACAGTGCACAGTACTACTTCTATATTTATATATAGACAGTGCACAGTACTACTTCTATTTTTATATATGTACATATCACAGTACTACCTATTTTTATATATGTACAGTGCACAGTACTACTATATATTTATATATATATACATACACATGCACAGTACTACTTCTATATTTATATATGGACAATGCACAGTACTACTTCTATTTTATATATATGGATGCCAGTACTACTTCTATTTTTATATATATACAATGCACAGTACTACTTCTATTTTTATATATATATATATACAGTACTATATATATTATATATATATATATACAGTGCACAGTACTACTTCTATTTTTATATATGGACAATGCACAGTACTACTTCTATTTTTATATATGGACAATGCACAGTACTACTTCTATAGGCTGCACAGATATTTATATATATATATGACAGTGCACAGTACTACTTCTATTTTTATATATATACAGTGCACAGATACTACTCCTATATTTATATATGGACAGTGCACAGTACTACTTCTATTTTTATATATGGATATATACAGTGCACAGTACTACTTCTATTTTTATATATGATATATACAGTGATATACTTATATTTATATATATACAGTGCACAGTACTACTACTATTTATATATATATATACAGTGCACAGTACTACTTCTATTTTATATATATATACAATGCACAGTACTACTTCTATTTTTATATATATATATATATATATATTATATATGGACAGTGCACAGTACTACTTCTATTTATATATATATGGACAGTGCACAGTACTACTTCTATTTATATATATATACAGTGCACAGTACTACTTCTATTTTATATATATATACAGTGCATATATATATGGACAATGCACAGTACTACTTCTATTTTTATATATATATATATATATATATATATACACAGTACTACTTCTATTATATATATATGACACGTGCACAGTACTACTTCTATTTTTATATATGGATATATATATATATATATATATATATATATATATATATATATATATATACAGTGCACAGATACTACTTCTATTTATATATATATACAGTGCACAGTACTACTTCTATTTTTATATATATACAATGCACAGTACTACTATATATTTATATATGGACAGTGCACAGTACTACTTCTATTTTATATATATGGACAATGCACTATATATATATATAGTGCACAGTACTACTTCTATTTTTATATATATATACAATGCACAGTACTACTTCTATTTTTATATATGGACATATCACAGTACTACTTCTATTTTTATATATGGACAATGCACAGTACTACTTCTATTTATATATATATATACAGTGCACAGTAGCTCCTCATTTTTATATATATATATATATATATATATATATATACAGTGCACAGTACTACTTCTACTTTTATATATATCTATATCTATATCCCTACCTATATATATATATCTCCAGTGCACAGTACTACTTCTAGATATATATATATATATATATGTCTCATATCTACTGATATAAGGTGCAGATTGTGGGGTGAGCAGAGAACTAGAGGTAATGGCTATAATATGTCATATCTACTGATATAAGGTGCAGATTGTGGAGTGAGCAGAGAACTAGAGGTAATGGCTGTAATATGTCATATCTACTGATATAAGGTGCAGATTGTGGGGTGAGCAGAGAACTAGAGGTAATGGCTATAATATGTCATATCTACTGATATAAGGTGCAGATTGTGGGGTGAGCAGAGAACTAGAGGTAATGGCTATAATATGTCATATCTACTGATATAAGGTGCAGATTGAGGGGTGAGCAGAGAACTAGAGGTAATGGCTGTAACATGTCATATCTACTGATATAAGGTGCAGATTGTGGGGTGAGCAGAGAACTAGAGGTAATGGCTATAATATGTCATATCTACTGATATAAGGTGCAGATTGTGGGGTGAGCAGAGAACTAGAGGTAATGGCTGTAACATGTCATATCTACTGATATAAGGTGCAGATTGTGGGGTGAGCAGAGAACTAGAGGTAATGGCTGTAACATGTCATATCTACTGATATAAGGTGCAGATTGTGGGGTGAGCAGAGAACTAGAGGTAATGGCTATAATATGTCATATCTACTGATATAAGGTGCAGATTGTGGGGTGAGCAGAGAACTAGAGGTAATGGCTGTAACATGTCATAGCTACTGATATAAGGTGCAGATTGTGGGGTGAGCAGAGAACTAGAGGTAATGGCTATAACATGTCATATCTACTGATATAAGGTGCAGATTGTGGGGTGAGCAGAGAACTAGAGGTAATGGCTATAATATGTTATATCTACTGATATAAGGTGCAGATTGTGGGGTGAGCAGAGAACTAGAGGTAATGGCTATAATATGTCATATCTACTGATATAAGGTGCAGATTGTGGGGTGAGCAGAGAACTAGAGGTAATGGCTATAATATGTCATATCTACTGATATAAGGTGCAGATTGTGGAGTGAGCAGAGAACTAGAGGTAATGGCTGTAATATGTCATATCTACTGATATAAGGTGCAGATTGTGGGGTGAGCAGAGAACTAGAGGTAATGGCTATAATATGTCATATCTACTGATATAAGGTGCAGATTGTGGGGTGAGCAGAGAACTAGAGGTAATGGCTATAATATGTCATATCTACTGATATAAGGTGCAGATTGAGGGGTGAGCAGAGAACTAGAGGTAATGGCTGTAACATGTCATATCTACTGATATAAGGTGCAGATTGTGGGGTGAGCAGAGAACTAGAGGTAATGGCTATAACATGTCATATCTACTGATATAAGGTGCAGATTGTGGGGGTGAGCAGAGAACTAGAGGTAATGGCTATAACATGTCATATCTACTGATATAAGGTGCAGATTGTGGGGTGAGCAGAGAACTAGAGGTAATGGCTATAATATGTCATATCTACTGATATAAGGTGCAGATTGTGGGGTGAGCAGAGAACTAGAGGTAATGGCTGTAACATGTCATATCTACTGATATAAGGTGCAGATTGTGGGGTGAGCAGAGAACTAGAGGTAATGGCTGTAACATGTCATATCTACTGATATAAGGTGCAGATTGTGGGGTGAGCAGAGAACTAGAGGTAATGGCTATAATATGTCATATCTACTGATATAAGGTGCAGATTGTGGGGTGAGCAGAGAACTAGAGGTAATGGCTGTAACATGTCATAGCTACTGATATAAGGTGCAGATTGTGGGGTGAGCAGAGAACTAGAGGTAATGGCTATAACATGTCATATCTACTGATATAAGGTGCAGATTGTGGGGTGAGCAGAGAACTAGAGGTAATGGCTATAATATGTCATATCTACTGATATAAGGTGCAGATTGTGGAGTGAGCAGAGAACTAGAGGTAATGGCTATAATATGTCATATCTACTGATATAAGGTGCAGATTGTGGGGTGAGCAGAGAACTAGAGGTAATGGCTATAATATGTCATATCTACTGATATAAGGTGCAGATTGTGGGGTGAGCAGAGAACTAGAGGTAATGGCTATAATATGTCATATCTACTGATATAAGGTGCAGATTGTGGGGTGAGCAGAGAACTAGAGGTAATGGCTGTAACATGTCATAGCTACTGATATAAGGTGCAGATTGTGGGGTGAGCAGAGAACTAGAGGTAATGGCTATAACATGTCATATCTACTGATATAAGGTGCAGATTGTGGGGTGAGCAGAGAACTAGAGGTAATGTCTATAATATGTCATAGCTACTGATATAAGGTGCAGATTGTGGGGTGAGCAGAGAACTAGAGGTAATGTCTATAATATGTCATATCTACTGATATAAGGTGCAGATTGTGGGGTGAGCAGAGAACTAGAGGTAATGGCTATAACATGTCATATCTACTGATATAAGGTGCAGATTGTGGGGTGAGCAGAGAACTAGAGGTAATGGCTATAACATGTCATAGCTACTGATATAAGGTGCAGATTGTGGGGTGAGCAGAGAACTAGAGGTAATGGCTATAATATGTCATATCTACTGATATAAGGTGCAGATTGTGGGGTGAGCAGAGAACTAGAGGTAATGGCTGTAACATGTCATATCTACTGATATAAGGTGCAGATTGTGGGGTGAGCAGAGAACTAGAGGTAATGGCTATAACATGTCATATCTACTGATATAAGGTGCAGATTGTGGGGTGAGCAGAGAACTAGAGGTAATGGCTGTAACATGTCATAGCTACTGATATAAGGTGCAGATTGTGGGGTGAGCAGAGAACTAGAGGTAATGGCTATAATATGTCATAGCTACTGATATAAGGTGCAGATTGAGGGGTGAGCAGAGAACTAGAGGTAATGGCTATAATATGTCATATCTACTGATATAAGGTGCAGATTGTGGGGTGAGCAGAGAACTAGAGGTAATGGCTATAACATGTCATAGCTACTGATATAAGGTGCAGATTGTGGGGTGAGCAGAGAACTAGAGGTGAGGTGTAGATTGTGGGGTGAGCAGAGAACTAGAGGTAATGGCTATAATATGTCATATCTACTGATATAAGGTGCAGATTGTGGGGTGAGCAGAGAACTAGAGGTAATGGCTATAATATGTCATATCTACTGATATAAGGTGCAGATTGTGGGGTGAGCAGAGAACTAGAGGTAATGGCTGTAACATGTCATATCTACTGATATAAGGTGCAGATTGTGGGGTGAGCAGAGAACTAGAGGTAATGGCTATAATATGTCATATCTACTGATATAAGGTGCAGATTGTGGGGTGAGCAGAGAACTAGAGGTAATGGCTGTAACATGTCATATCTACTGATATAAGGTGCAGATTGTGGGGTGAGCAGAGAACTAGAGGTGAGGTGAGATTGTGGGGTGAGCAGAGAACTAGAGGTAATGGCTATAATATGTCATATCTACTGATATAAGGTGCAGATTGAGGGGTGAGCAGAGAACTAGAGGTAATGGCTGTAACATGTCATATCTACTGATATAAGGTGCAGATTGTGGAGTGAGCAGAGAACTAGAGGTAATGGCTGTAATATGTCATATCTACTGATATAAGGTGCAGATTGTGGAGTGAGCAGAGAACTAGAGGTAATGGCTATAACATGTCATATCTACTGATATAAGGTGCAGATTGTGGAGTGAGCAGAGAACTAGAGGTAATGGCTGTAACATGTCATATCTACTGATATAAGGTGCAGATTGTGGAGTGAGCAGAGAACTAGAGGTGAGGTGTAGATTGTGGGGTGAGCAGAGAACTAGAGGTAATGGCTATAATATGTCATATCTACTGATATAAGGTGCAGATTGAGGGGTGAGCAGAGAACTAGAGGTAATGGCTGTAACATGTCATATCTACTGATATAAGGTGCAGATTGTGGAGTGAGCAGAGAACTAGAGGTAATGGCTGTAACATGTCATATCTACTGATATAAGGTGCAGATTGTGGAGTGAGCAGAGAACTAGAGGTAATGGCTGTAACATGTCATATCTACTGATATAAGGTGCAGATTGTGGAGTGAGCAGAGAACTAGAGGTAATGGCTGTAACATGTCATATCTACTGATATAAGGTGCAGATTGTGGGGTGAGCAGAGAACTAGAGGTAATGGCTATAATATGTCATATCTACTGATATAAGGTGCAGATTGTGGGGTGAGCAGAGAACTAGAGGTAATGGCTGTAACATGTCATATCTACTGATATAAGGTGCAGATTGTGGAGTGAGCAGAGAACTAGAGGTAATGGCTATAATATGTCATATCTACTGATATAAGGTGCAGATTGTGGGGTGAGCAGAGAACTAGAGGTAATGGCTATAATATGTCATATCTACTGATATAAGGTGCAGATTGTGGGGTGAGCAGAGAACTAGAGGTAATGGCTATAATATGTCATATCTACTGATATAAGGTGCAGATTGTGGAGTGAGCAGAGAACTAGAGGTAATGGCTGTAACATGTCATATCTACTGATATAAGGTGCAGATTGTGGGGTGAGCAGAGAACTAGAGGTAATGGCTATAATATGTCATATCTACTGATATAAGGTGCAGATTGTGGAGTGAGCAGAGAACTAGAGGTGAGGTGTAGATTGTGGGGTGAGCAGAGAACTAGAGGTAATGGCTATAATATGTCATATCTACTGATATAAGGTGCAGATTGAGGGGTGAGCAGAGAACTAGAGGTAATGGCTGTAACATGTCATAGCTACTGATATAAGGTGCAGATTGTGGGGTGAGCAGAGAACTAGAGGTAATGGCTATAATATGTCATAGCTACTGATATAAGGTGCAGATTGTGGAGTGAGCAGAGAACTAGAGGTAATGGCTGTAACATGTCATATCTACTGATATAAGGTGCAGATTGTGGGGTGAGCAGAGAACTAGAGTTAATGGCTATAATATGTCATATCTACTGATATAAGGTGCAGATTGAGGGGTGAGCAGAGAACTAGAGGTAATGGCTATAATATGTCATATCTACTGATATAAGGTGCAGATTGTGGGGTGAGCAGAGAACTAGAGGTAATGGCTGTAACATGTCATATCTACTGATATAAGGTGCAGATTGTGGGGTGAGCAGAGAACTAGAGGTAATGGCTATAATATGTCATATCTACTGATATAAGGTGCAGATTGTGGGGTGAGCAGAGAACTAGAGGTAATGGCTATAACATGTCATATCTACTGATATAAGGTGCAGATTGTGGGGTGAGCAGAGAACTAGAGGTGAGGTGCAGATTGTGGGGTGAGCAGAGAACTAGAGGTAATGGCTATAATATGTCATAGCTACTGATATAAGGTGCAGATTGTGGAGTGAGCAGAGAACTAGAGGTAATGGCTATAATATGTCATATCTACTGATATAAGGTGCAGATTGTGGGGTGAGCAGAGAACTAGAGGTAATGGCTATAATATGTCATATCTACTGATATAAGGTGCAGATTGTGGGGTGAGCAGAGAACTAGAGGTAATGGCTGCAACATGTCATATCTACTGATATAAGGTGCAGATTGAGGGGTGAGCAGAGAACTAGAGGTAATGGCTATAATATGTCATATCTACTGATATAAGGTGCAGATTGTGGAGTGAGCAGAGAACTAGAGGTAATGGCTATAATATGTCATATCTACTGATATAAGGTGCAGATTGTGGGGTGAGCAGAGAACTAGAGTTAATGGCTATAATATGTTATATCTACTGATATAAGGTGCAGATTGTGGGGTGAGCAGAGAACTAGAGGTAATGGCTGTAATATGTCATATCTACTGATATAAGGTGCAGATTGTGGGGTGAGCAGAGAACTAGAGGTAATGGCTGTAATATGTCATATCTACTGATATAAGGTGCAGATTGTGGAGTGAGCAGAGAACTAGAGGTAATGGCTATAACATGTCATATCTACTGATATAAGGTGCAGATTGTGGGGTGAGCAGAGAACTAGAGGTAATGGCTGTAACATGTCATATCTACTGATATAAGGTGCAGATTGTGGAGTGAGCAGAGAACTAGAGGTAATGGCTATAATATGTCATATCTACTGATATAAGGTGCAGATTGTGGAGTGAGCAGAGAACTAGAGGTAATGGCTGTAACATGTCATATTTACTGATATAAGGTGCAGATTGTGGAGTGAGCAGAGAACTAGAGGTAATGGCTATAATATGTCATATCTACTGATATAAGGTGCAGATTGTGGGGTGAGCAGAGAACTAGAGGTAATGGCTATAATATGTCATATCTACTGATATAAGGTGCAGATTGTGGGGTGAGCAGAGAACTAGAGGTAATGGCTATAACATGTCATATCTACTGATATAAGGTGCAGATTGTGGGGTGAGCAGAGAACTAGAGGTAATGGCTATAATATGTCATAGCTACTGATATAAGGTGCAGATTGTGGGGTGAGCAGAGAACTAGAGGTAATGGCTGTAACATGTCATATCTACTGATATAAGGTGCAGATTGTGGGGTGAGCAGAGAACTAGAGTTAATGGCTATAATATGTTATATCTACTGATATAAGGTGCAGATTGTGGGGTGAGCAGAGAACTAGAGGTAATGGCTGTAATATGTCATATCTACTGATATAAGGTGCAGATTGTGGGGTGATCAGAGAACTAGAGGTAATGGCTGTAATATGTCATATCTACTGATATAAGGTGCAGATTGTGGAGTGAGCAGAGAACTAGAGGTAATGGCTATAACATGTCATATCTACTGATATAAGGTGCAGATTGTGGGGTGAGCAGAGAACTAGAGTTAATGGCTATAATATGTTATATCTACTGATATAAGGTGCAGATTGTGGGGTGAGCAGAGAACTAGAGGTAATGGCTATAATATGTCATATCTACTGATATAAGGTGCAGATTGTGGGGTGAGCAGAGAACTAGAGGTAATGGCTGTAACATGTCATATCTACTGATATAAGGTGCAGATTGTGGAGTGAGCAGAGAACTAGAGGTAATGGCTGTAACATGTCATATCTACTGATATAAGGTGCAGATTGTGGAGTGAGCAGAGAACTAGAGGTAATGGCTGTAACATGTCATATCTACTGATATAAGGTGCAGATTGTGGGGTGAGCAGAGAACTAGAGGTAATGGCTATAACATGTCATATCTACTGATATAAGGTGCAGATTGTGGGGTGAGCAGAGAACTAGAGGTAATGGCTATAATATGTCATATCTACTGATATAAGGTGCAGATTGTGGAGTGAGCAGAGAACTAGAGGTAATGGCTATAATATGTCATATCTACTGATATAAGGTGCAGATTGTGGGGTGAGCAGAGAACTAGAGGTAATGGCTATAATATGTCATATCTACTGATATAAGGTGCAGATTGTGGAGTGAGCAGAGAACTAGAGGTAATGGCTATAATATGTCATATCTACTGATATAAGGTGCAGATTGTGGGGTGAGCAGAGAACTAGAGGTAATGGCTATAACATGTCATATCTACTGATATAAGGTGCAGATTGTGGGGTGAGCAGAGAACTAGAGGTAATGGCTATAACATGTCATATCTACTGATATAAGGTGCAGATTGTGGGGTGAGCAGAGAACTAGAGGTAATGGCTGTAACATGTCATATCTACTGATATAAGGTGCAGATTGTGGGGTGAGCAGAGAACTAGAGTTAATGGCTATAATATGTTATATCTACTGATATAAGGTGCAGATTGTGGGGTGAGCAGAGAACTAGAGGTAATGGCTATAACATGTCATATCTACTGATATAAGGTGCAGATTGTGGGGTGAGCAGAGAACTAGAGTTAATGGCTATAATATGTTATATCTACTGATATAAGGTGCAGATTGTGGGGTGAGCAGAGAACTAGAGGTAATGGCTGTAATATGTCATATCTACTGATATAAGGTGCAGATTGTGGGGTGAGCAGAGAACTAGAGGTAATGGCTGTAACATGTCATATCTACTGATATAAGGTGCAGATTGTGGAGTGAGCAGAGAACTAGAGGTAATGGCTGTAACATGTCATATCTACTGATATAAGGTGCAGATTGTGGAGTGAGCAGAGAACTAGAGGTAATGGCTGTAACATGTCATATCTACTGATATAAGGTGCAGATTGTGGGGTGAGCAGAGAACTAGAGGTAATGGCTATAACATGTCATATCTACTGATATAAGGTGCAGATTGTGGGGTGAGCAGAGAACTAGAGGTAATGGCTATAATATGTCATATCTACTGATATAAGGTGCAGATTGTGGAGTGAGCAGAGAACTAGAGGTAATGGCTATAATATGTCATATCTACTGATATAAGGTGCAGATTGTGGGGTGAGCAGAGAACTAGAGGTAATGGCTATAATATGTCATATCTACTGATATAAGGTGCAGATTGTGGGGTGAGCAGAGAACTATAGGTAATGGCTGCAACATGTCATATCTACTGATATAAGGTGCAGATTGAGGGGTGAGCAGAGATCTAGAGGTAATGGCTATAATATGTCATATCTACTGATATAAGGTGCAGATTGTGGGGTGAGCAGAGAACTAGAGGTAATGGCTATAACATGTCATAGCTACTGATATAAGGTGCAGATTGTGGGGTGAGCAGAGAACTAGAGGTAATGGCTATAACATGTCATATCTACTGATATAAGGTGCAGATTGTGGGGTGAGCAGAGAACTAGAGGTAATGGCTATAACATGTCATATCTACTGATATAAGGTGCAGATTGTGGGGTGAGCAGAGAACTAGAGTTAATGGCTATAATATGTTATATCTACTGATATAAGGTGCAGATTGTGGGGTGAGCAGAGAACTAGAGGTAATGGCTGTAATATGTCATATCTACTGATATAAGGTGCAGATTGTGGGGTGAGCAGAGAACTAGAGGTAATGGCTATAACATGTCATAGCTACTGATATAAGGTGCAGATTGTGGGGTGAGCAGAGAACTAGAGGTAATGGCTGTAACATGTCATATCTACTGATATAAGGTGCAGATTGTGGGGTGAGCAGAGAACTAGAGGTAATGGCTATAACATGTCATATCTACTGATATAAGGTGCAGATTGTGGGGTGAGCAGAGAACTAGAGGTAATGGCTATAATATGTCATATCTACTGATATAAGGTGCAGATTGTGGAGTGAGCAGAGAACTAGAGGTAATGGCTATAATATGTCATATCTACTGATATAAGGTGCAGATTGTGGGGTGAGCAGAGAACTAGAGGTAATGGCTATAATATGTCATATCTACTGATATAAGGTGCAGATTGTGGGGTGAGCAGAGAACTAGAGGTAATGGCTATAACATGTCATATCTACTGATATAAGGTGCAGATTGTGGGGTGAGCAGAGAACTAGAGGTAATGGCTATAATATGTCATATCTACTGATATAAGGTGCAGATTGTGGGGTGAGCAGAGAACTAGAGGTAATGGCTATAATATGTCATATCTACTGATATAAGGTGCAGATTGTGGGGTGAGCAGAGAACTAGAGGTAATGGCTATAACATGTCATATCTACTGATATAAGGTGCAGATTGTGGGGTGAGCAGAGAACTAGAGGTAATGGCTATAATATGTCATATCTACTGATATAAGGTGCAGATTGTGGGGTGAGCAGAGAACTAGAGGTAATGGCTGCAACATGTCATATCTACTGATATAAGGTGCAGATTGTGGAGTGAGCAGAGAACTAGAGGTAATGGCTATAATATGTCATATCTACTGATATAAGGTGCAGATTGTGGAGTGAGCAGAGAACTAGAGGTAATGGCTATAATATGTCATAGCTACTGATATAAGGTGCAGATTGTGGGGTGAGCAGAGAACTAGAGGTAATGGCTGTAACATGTCATATCTACTGATATAAGGTGCAGATTGTGGGGTGAGCAGAGAACTAGAGGTAATGGCTATAACATGTCATATCTACTGATATAAGGTGCAGATTGTGGAGTGAGCAGAGAACTAGAGGTAATGGCTATAATATGTCATAGCTACTGATATAAGGTGCAGATTGTGGGGTGAGCAGAGAACTAGAGGTAATGGCTATAATATGTCATATCTACTGATATAAGGTGCAGATTGTGGGGTGAGCAGAGAACTAGAGTTAATGGCTATAATATGTTATATCTACTGATATAAGGTGCAGATTGTGGGGTGAGCAGAGAACTAGAGGTAATGGCTATAATATGTCATATCTACTGATATAAGGTGCAGATTGTGGGGTGAGCAGAGAACTAGAGGTAATGGCTATAATATGTCATATCTACTGATATAAGGTGCAGATTGTGGAGTGAGCAGAGAACTAGAGGTAATGGCTGTAACATGTCATATCTACTGATATAAGGTGCAGATTGTGGAGTGAGCAGAGAACTAGAGGTAATGGCTATAATATGTCATATCTACTGATATAAGGTGCAGATTGTGGAGTGAGCAGAGAACTAGAGGTAATGGCTGTAACATGTCATATCTACTGATATAAGGTGCAGATTGTGGGGTGAGCAGAGAACTAGAGGTAATGGCTATAACATGTCATATCTACTGATATAAGGTGCAGATTGTGGAGTGAGCAGAGAACTAGAGGTAATGGCTATAACATGTCATAGCTACTGATATAAGGTGCAGATTGTGGGGTGAGCAGAGAACTAGAGGTAATGGCTGTAATATGTCATATCTACTGATATAAGGTGCAGATTGAGGGGTGAGCAGAGAACTAGAGGTAATGGCTATAATATGTCATAGCTACTGATATAAGGTGCAGATTGTGGGGTGAGCAGAGAACTAGAGGTAATGTCTATAATATGTCATATCTACTGATATAAGGTGCAGATTGTGGGGTGAGCAGAGAACTAGAGGTAATGGCTATAATATGTCATATCTACTGATATAAGGTGCAGATTGTGGGGTGAGCAGAGAACTAGAGGTAATGGCTGTAACATGTCATATCTACTGATATAAGGTGCAGATTGAGGGGTGAGCAGAGAACTAGAGGTAATGGCTATAACATGTCATATCTACTGATATAAGGTGCAGATTGTGGGGTGAGCAGAGAACTAGAGGTAATGGCTGTAACATGTCATATCTACTGATATAAGGTGCAGATTGTGGGGTGAGCAGAGAACTAGAGGTAATGGCTATAATATGTCATATCTACTGATATAAGGTGCAGATTGTGGAGTGAGCAGAGAACTAGAGGTAATGGCTATAATATGTCATATCTACTGATATAAGGTGCAGATTGTGGGGTGAGCAGAGAACTAGAGTTAATGGCTATAATATGTTATATCTACTGATATAAGGTGCAGATTGTGGGGTGAGCAGAGAACTAGAGGTAATGGCTATAATATGTCATATCTACTGATATAAGGTGCAGATTGTGGGGTGAGCAGAGAACTAGAGGTAATGGCTATAATATGTCATATCTACTGATATAAGGTGCAGATTGTGGGGTGAGCAGAGAACTAGAGGTAATGGCTATAATATGTCATATCTACTGATATAAGGTGCAGATTGTGGGGTGAGCAGAGAACTAGAGGTAATGGCTGTAACATGTCATATCTACTGATATAAGGTGCAGATTGTGGAGTGAGCAGAGAACTAGAGGTAATGGCTGTAACATGTCATATCTACTGATATAAGGTGCAGATTGTGGAGTGAGCAGAGAACTAGAGGTAATGGCTATAACATGTCATAGCTACTGATATAAGGTGCAGATTGTGGGGTGAGCAGAGAACTAGAGGTAATGGCTATAACATGTCATATCTACTGATATAAGGTGCAGATTGTGGGGTGAGCAGAGAACTAGAGGTAATGGCTGTAACATGTCATATCTACTGATATAAGGTGCAGATTGTGGGGTGAGCAGAGAACTAGAGTTAATGGCTATAATATGTTATATCTACTGATATAAGGTGCAGATTGTGGGGTGAGCAGAGAACTAGAGGTAATGGCTGTAATATGTCATATCTACTGATATAAGGTGCAGATTGTGGGGTGAGCAGAGAACTAGAGGTAATGGCTGTAACATGTCATATCTACTGATATAAGGTGCAGATTGTGGAGTGAGCAGAGAACTAGAGGTAATGGCTGTAACATGTCATATCTACTGATATAAGGTGCAGATTGTGGGGTGAGCAGAGAACTAGAGGTAATGGCTATAACATGTCATATCTACTGATATAAGGTGCAGATTGTGGGGTGAGCAGAGAACTAGAGGTAATGGCTATAATATGTCATATCTACTGATATAAGGTGCAGATTGTGGAGTGAGCAGAGAACTAGAGGTAATGGCTATAATATGTCATATCTACTGATATAAGGTGCAGATTGTGGGGTGAGCAGAGAACTAGAGGTAATGGCTATAATATGTCATATCTACTGATATAAGGTGCAGATTGTGGGGTGAGCAGAGAACTAGAGGTAATGGCTATAATATGTCATATCTACTGATATAAGGTGCAGATTGTGGAGTGAGCAGAGAACTAGAGGTAATGGCTATAACATGTCATATCTACTGATATAAGGTGCAGATTGTGGGGTGAGCAGAGAACTAGAGGTAATGGCTATAATATGTCATATCTACTGATATAAGGTGCAGATTGTGGGGTGAGCAGAGAACTAGAGGTAATGGCTGTAACATGTCATATCTACTGATATAAGGTGCAGATTGTGGGGTGAGCAGAGAACTAGAGGTAATGGCTATAATATGTCATATCTACTGATATAAGGTGCAGATTGTGGAGTGAGCAGAGAACTAGAGGTAATGGCTATAATATGTCATATCTACTGATATAAGGTGCAGATTGTGGGGTGAGCAGAGAACTAGAGTTAATGGCTATAATATGTTATATCTACTGATATAAGGTGCAGATTGTGGGGTGAGCAGAGAACTAGAGGTAATGGCTATAATATGTTATATCTACTGATATAAGGTGCAGATTGTGGAGTGAGCAGAGAACTAGAGGTAATGGCTATAATATGTCATATCTACTGATATAAGGTGCAGATTGTGGAGTGAGCAGAGAACTAGAGGTAATGGCTATAATATGTCATATCTACTGATATAAGGTGCAGATTGTGGGGTGAGCAGAGAACTAGAGGTAATGGCTATAATATGTTATATCTACTGATATAAGGTGCAGATTGTGGAGTGAGCAGAGAACTAGAGGTAATGGCTATAATATGTCATATCTACTGATATAAGGTGCAGATTGTGGAGTGAGCAGAGAACTAGAGGTAATGGCTATAATATGTCATATCTACTGATATAAGGTGCAGATTGTGGGGTGAGCAGAGAACTAGAGGTAATGGCTATAATATGTCATATCTACTGATATAAGGTGCAGATTGTGGGGTGAGCAGAGAACTAGAGGTAATGGCTATAACATGTCATATCTACTGATATAAGGTGCAGATTGTGGGGTGAGCAGAGAACTAGAGGTAATGGCTGTAACATGTCATATCTACTGATATAAGGTGCAGATTGTGGGGTGAGCAGAGAACTAGAGGTAATGGCTATAACATGTCATATCTACTGATATAAGGTGCAGATTGTGGGGTGAGCAGAGAACTAGAGGTAATGGCTACAACACTTGATAACTGTATGTAATTGCTATTTTAGCGGTCTGCCTGTCCGTTGTTCTGGTCCTCTGATGCTGGTGGGAACCAGTCTGACGTCCCTTTAGGGCCAGTCATCATTTCCTACAACCTTGCACAGTCTGTTCCATCCTTTGGTAGTCATTGGGGGTATTTATTAACCCTTCTATACCAGGTTGCTGTGTAATTCTGGCTCATTCCTGAGCTATCAGTGCTGTTAGTTTTGGTGCCTCATAAGCTATTTACGTTCTGTACTGTCAGATGGGCGGTGTCAGGCAGGAGCAGGCAAGGGGGCGTAATTCAGAGCTCCATGCAGAGGCAGGCAGTTTCAGAGTCACGCCCCCTTGACACCACCCACCTGACAGGACAGAGCTTAAATAGCGTATGAGGCACCAAAACTGACAGCATTGATAGCTCTGGTATGGTGGGGGCTAGAGAAAAAAAACTCCGGCATCAATGCAGCTGCCCCTATTAATAGATGCCAGACTTGGTGGAGCCGGTGACGGGTTCTCTTTAATAAATTCCCCCCATCGTGTGGATGAGATTTAAAGGGGTCTTCAAGGACTTATTAATTGATGACCTATACATAAGATAGTTGATCCATTGAAGATCAGCAGGGGTCCAATACCCGGGACCCCCGCGGCTTGCCTGTTTGAAGCAGCATTGCTTCCACTTCACAGGTCACATGGCCTGTGCGCAGATCAGTCCCATTCAAGTGAATGGGCTGTGCCTCCATATGAAGCAGACACTATATACAGTGTACTGTGCTGTGCTTTGTCTTCTGTGACCAGAGCTATTAGAAGAGGCCGCAGCATGAGCCACTCTCTTTATACAGCTGATCCTGGTTGTCAGACCCGCACCGATGGGTCTACGGATAGGTCATCAATTAATAAGCCTGGAAACCCCTTGTAAATAATTCTGATGCACTACTACTGTAGATCTCGGCCAACTCCGCGGCAGCTAACCCAGTCCAGCTACGTCCCATGTGTCCCCCACCCAAACAGTAACTACACTTTCAGACAAGCGTTTGACATGTCAGAAGTTTTGTTTGCCGCGTCCGGGTTCTGCGACCCCCACCCATCGCCAAAATGAAAGGTCAGAAGTGCTTGGTCAAGCACTAGTCTCCAGGCTGTCCTCTATCACTCTACTATAGTCCATCGATTGTCCTTCTCCACCTCATAACTATAGATATCGCATACCTTTTTGAGGGACTGAAATGAATTGCAACAGGGTGGTGGGCCTACATATATGCAAGTGGGCATTTTTTAGACATTTTGGGGGCAGACCAAGAGCAGGACTTAAAAGTATCCTTCGAAATTTTGGGAGTATGCATCAGTGGAGGGACCTGTCTGCAGATGTGTGGAGATATGATTACCGTGTAGGGCTCAGTCATCTGGGAAGCAGAGTGCAAGAGGATATAGCGCAGGACATCGAGAAGGGTCTGCGGGGCGTGTGGACTCACTCATTAAATAGTGATACATAGAAGGTAGTGTGAGGAGAAGATCATCGAGAAGGGTCTGTGTGGCGTGTGGACTCACTCATTAGATGGTGATACATAGAGAAGGACATAGATGGTAGTGTGAGGAGAAGATCATCGAGAAGGGTCTGCGTGGTGTGTGGACTCACTCATTAGATGGTGATACATAGAGAAGGACATAGATGGTAGTGTGAGGAGAAGATCATCGAGAAGGGTCTGCATGATGTGTGGACTCACTCATTTGATGGTGATACATAGAGAAGGACATGGAAGGTAGTGTGAGGAGAAGACCATCGAGAAGGGTCTGCGTGATGTGTGGACTCACTCATTATATAGTGATACATAGAGAAGGACATATAAGGTAGTGTGAGGAGAAGATCATCGAGAAGGGTCTGCGTGATGTGTGGACTCACTCATTATATAGTGATACATAGAGAAGGACATAGATGGTAGTGTGAGGAGAAGATCATCGAGAAGGGTCTGCGTGATGTGTGGACTCACTCATTAGATGGTGATATGTAGAGAAGGACATAGATGGTAGTGTGAGGAGAAGATCATCGAGAAGGGTCTGCATGAATTGTGTGGTCTCACTCATTAAATAGTGATACATAGAGAAGGACATAGAAGGTAGTGTGAGATGAATGTCATCGAGAAGGGTCTGTGTGATGTGTTGTCTCACTCATTAGATGGTGATACATAGAGAAGGACATAGATGGTAGTGTGAGGAGAAGATCATCGAGAAGGGTCCGTGTGGCGTGTGGACTCACTCATTAGATGGTGATACATAGAGAAGGACATAGATGGTAGTGTGAGGAGAAGGGTCTGCGTGACTTGTAGACTCACTAATTAAATGGGGACATTTATCTGTATTGGATATTTAGCAGGTCTGGCTTGTGGGTGATTCCGGAGAACTGAGAGCTTCATCATGGGCAGAAGATCCTGGAGCTCGCCATAGAAGGACATCAGGATGGACTATCACCAGACCCTTATATCACCAGGTATGAGGCACATGAATCACCACAAAATATTTATGAAGTAAAATTTGGGGAATTTTAATTTCTTGCTTTTCTTTTAGCTTTAGCAAGTCCATCTTATCATATTAAGGAAGAACCAGTCTCGAGTGATAAGGGAAACCTCATGGACTCCATCATTTATACACCAGTAGACCAAACCCAGTATCAATCTTCTCATCTTACTAGTGAACCAATCTTATGTCTTATACGAAACCTTACAAGTTCTGACATTTCTACACCTACAGACGCCAAACAAAATGCGTCATCTCATATTAAGGAGGAATCCACTTCATATGATGGAGGAAGCCTCACAGACCTCAGAATCTATACAACTGCAGATCCCACACAATATCTACCTTCTCATATAAAGGTGGAAGGTGATGCACGGGTAGACAGACGTCCTGCTGGTCCTGGCATGTACACAACCACAGATCATGCACAACAATATCTGTCTACTCACATTAAGGAGGAACTGGCCTCAAGTGATGGAGGACATTTTACAGCTCTAGATAATAAGGCTACACCAGTATATATTGATAGTCAAAAACTAGAGAACAATTCTTCTGGTAAAATGAACGAGATTGAAGTCATTTACCAACACCCGGTACAGTCCACATTTGGTGACATCTCAAACCTTACTAGATACCAAAGAGCTCACTCTAGGAAGAAAACTCCTCAATGTCCTGAGTGTGGGGAGTATTTCTTGAAGAAAGCCCAACTTGTCACCCATCAAAGACTCCATATGGGTCAAGACCCTCTTCAGTGTCCAGAGTGTGGGAGGACTTTCTCCACAACTTCTCAGCTGATCAACCATCAGAAATACCATAGAGGGAAGAAGTCTTTTAGATGTCCCGACTGTGGCCAGTTGTGGCCAGATAAAGCCCAGTTTGCCTTACACCAACAAAGCCATACTGAGGAGAAACCATCTACGTGCTTAGACTGTGGGAGGCAGTTCCCATGTGATAGTCATCTGGTGGTCCAGCAGAGAGCTCACACAGAGGGGAAGCCCTTCAGATGTCCAGATTGTGGGACACATTTAATACAATTAAGATGTCACCCAGGAGAGAAACCGAATGAATGTCTCCAGTGTGAACAACACTCAGCCTAAAATCCCACCATGAGTTTATAGACAACCCGTGAAAATGTTCCTCAGGAAGTACAATTGTTTTTTATTGACCAAGGTTATACTTTCAAGTTAGATTGTGCAATGTTATGATAAGTAAGCAGAACTGTAGGAAAACTGGAGAATTCGGCGTTCGACCAATGTCACAAAGGGCTAGCTGGGTCCTCTCTAGGCCATAGCTGAAGCCTGGGTTGGACCTTAAGAAGTGTTGTTAGGAGCAAATCCCAAAAATGGGAGTTATAATTGAAATATGATCTAAAGGACGTGAGCCATAAAAACTAATGCAAGGCTTGGGTAGTTGGTGAAGAGTTACCAAAGGACAAGTGCCATAGGGGTGGAGATGTTCTAATAAAGGACGATTTCAGAAAGCTCGTGTGTCCATGTTGTCATTGTTCTGCTTCATCTTGGTATTATACTGTATGTGCAAGCCTTGATGGTATAGATCTGTATAGACCATCTACTCATCTTCTAGCAGCAGAGGAGACCTACCACTGTTGCTTTTTTGTGGGGCAAACCTTCACTCCACTGACTAATAGTCAGCAGATTGTGGACCTGCTGTACTACCAAACTGGTTTGACATCGGTCCAGTCTTTAACAACCATATGGGGATTTGGACTGGTGGTGGTGGAGGGAGTCTACCGGGTCGTTATCTGTTGAAGTAGTCCTGGTTTGGTGACAGCCACGTCAGGGGCTATGGTGCACCACAAAGTCCGTCAGGCAGAATGCATAGTGTGACCACAGGCTAAAATCAGAGCAGTCAGAATACACAAGCAGAGGGTAAAAGCAGCCAGGAGTTCTGTGTCTGGGCAAGGTCCCGGAAAGATCGAAACGTTACTGTATGGATTGCTATTTGGGAAAATAAATGGCGTTACTGAGTATGTTCCCAGTATAGTCATCCCCTATAGTACTGTGCAGGCCCCAATAGCTCCATGGCCAGTTCATGCACAGTACTGTATGGACTAAAATATAAAAATAGATATAGGGGGATGTGTACAAAAACAATAGAATATCAAAAAAGAAAATAAAAACAGTACACTAAAATATAACTTAATAATATATCTAAAAGTTCCCCTCCTCATAACAATCGTACGTGAATAATTCCTGTATACGATCTTTTGGTTCACATCATGGTTTCGTTCACATTTATATGAGTTATTTGCGGTTTTCGATTTGGTAGGGAATAACCGTCGTGCCCTTCTCCCCCCCCCTTCCTCCTGTTTTTTGCTTGGAAGTAACTTTTAATGTCTCCATAGTTGATATTGGATGTGTTACTATAACTGTATTTCAGGTCCAGTAGTTATTAGTTCGCTTTTATGCAAGTATCTATCCTGTGGATTTTGGATTCAGTATGGCCTTTCCTTTGTCACTCACTGTTACATTTTGATTTATTAGTCTCCATTTTGGGCAAGTGACACCGCGACGTAGTGTCCGGACGTTACTAGAGACGCTGTCAGCGCTGTTGACAGGGCTGTGGAGTCGGTACGCCAAAGCCCCGACTCCGACTCCTCAATTTCCCCTGACTCCGACTCCAACTCCGACTCCGACTCCACCAAAATAGGCACCAACTCCAAGACTCCGACTCCACAGCCCTGGCACTGCTAAACCTTATAGGTTCACTCAGAACTCAGTCCCATCATTATATGAGAAATAGAACAGACCTTTACAGGACATTTCATCATTTTCAACATTTCATCATTTTCCCAAATTCTTATGAAAATATATTCAGCACATACTGCATTGTACTACTAACTGTACCAATTTATTATATATTTTGGGAGTCGGAGTCGGTCCATTTTATACCGACTCCGACTCCACCAAAATAGGCACCGACTCCGACTCCACAGCCCTGGCTGTTGAGAAGTAGGAGGTCTACGCCCCTATGGGTCTGTGCCTCTGTAGTGACGATCGGGGGCGGCTCGATTTCTATTGGCGCATTCGATTATGTCACACTTGATAGGCGGGGCCTGGGACATATATATCCGGTCCCGACGAGCGGCCAGTTATCATGGCCGACTATGCAGCATGATGTATCTGCTTGTTGCTCGCCATTATAAGCAGTAAATTTGGCTGCCTGTTTCTTACATTTATGCCTCTGATGAACTGGGTGTTTATCTCAGTAGAAACGCGTCAGGCAGGTTACCTATAGCTACATGTGTGAATATTTCAACCCATTGTGGTTTGTTACATGTGTCTTTGTGTTTTAGGTAGAATCTTTGCGAGAGTGTAATGTAAGCTCTCGAGTCCGGTGTTGAGCTAGTTTCTGGTGCGGTCTTTTGCTGGCCTTCAGTTAAGCCAAAGACTTATTTTTGTCCCTGAGAATAATCACTTTTAGATATATTATTAAAAGTTATATTTTAGTGTACTGTTTTTTTTTTCTTTTTTGATACAGGACTGTATGGAGAATGACACGCCATGGAGAACTACACGTACGTGCAAGATTATAGTGAGGGAGCTGGGATGCAGCTCCCCAAAGTATAATACTCGACATGGTATATAATGCTCCCCTGAGCCCCCCCTCCACAGTGGCCCCACATGGTATATAACACTCCACACAGTATAGAGCCTCAACACAATATCATGCTCTACAGTGGACCCACACAGTATAAAAGGCTCCTCACAGTGCCCCCCCAAG
>CAMRHE010000360.1:0-190000 GCA_947044405.1 Leptodactylus fallax | reverse complement strand
CTTCTGACCGGAGAGGTGAGACATGTCCATAATTCTAAGACATGACTGGAGAAGTGAGGGGTTTTGGCACTGTATATAGTGATGTTTATTAGTGTCTCTCCACACACAGGATTACACGGTAGTAAAGAAGGCACGTGGGAAGGATATGACACCCAGCCATCATTGTTCTGTGCCAGGAGGATGGAGCAGGAGCCCCATCATGGAGCCTCCACCTCACTCACTGATACCTGAGAACAACAATGAGCAGAAGATCCTGGAGCTCACCAACAAGATGATTGAGCTGCTGACTGGAGAGGTGAGCGCTGCTGGGAATGCTGGGACATTAGACAGTAACACAAGGGATGATGTGTCTGGATGATGAGGACTGTATCATTGTGTTGTCAGGTTCCTATAAGGTGTCAGGATGTCACCGTCTATTTCTCCATGGAGGAGTGGGAGTATTTAGAAGGACACAAGGATCTGTACAAGGAGGTCATGATGGAGAAGCATGGAACCCTTGTATCTCCTGGTAAGAGAGGACTTACCTCTATAATAGATTATGGAGGCAAGCTGTCAAGACAGGTCTCTCTGGGTGGCTAACATGGTTCAACACTCTGCTACCAATTTAGGTTTCTAACTTTTGCTGCTTTTGTCTTCAACAGTTGAATGTGGAAACAAAGATCATAATGAAGAATTGATCTCATCTGCAGTATCACTGAGCTACCTAAAACATGAGGTTGGAGAGATGGAAGGGAATGTGCTAGGAATTACCGAGGAGTCAAAGTCACATAGTATGGAAGAAATCACAATGACCAAAATGACAAAATATCCACCAATTAATATCGAGGAGAACCCCCCATGTGATAGAGGAAACTTTACAGAATCCGATATCTACCAGCCTCTAGATCATACCATTCATGGATCTCCTCCTTGTGTCAAGGGAGAACCATTCTCATGTAATGGGAACTTCCCAAATTGTAATATTATGGCTCAGACACCTCAGTATCCATCTACTTATATTAAGGAGGAACCAATCTCATGTGATCAAGGAAACCTCCTAGACAGTTATATACCCAAAGATCATACACAACAATATTCATCTCCTTATATTAAGGAGGACCCAGTTTTATGTAATAGAGGAAACCTCATAGACATTTCTACTCCCACAGATCATACCCAACTATATCCAACTACTCACATTAAGGAGGAACCATCCTCATGTGAGGAGGATCTCACAGACTCCAGCAGTTATACACCCACAGATCCTACACAGCAGTATGCAACTTCTTATATTAAGGAGGGACCAGGTTCATCTGATGGAAGAAACATCACACAACCCAATGTTTATACACTCCCAGATCCTACACAACAGCAGTCTTCTCATATCAAGGAGGAACCGGTCTGGTCTGATAGAGGAAACCTCATAGGACCCAGCAATCATACACAACAACCATCTTCTTATATTAAGGAGGAACCAGTCTCGTTTGATGGAGAAAACCTTATAAAATCCAACATTTATCCACCTGCAGATCTTACACAACATCAAACTTCTTATGTTAAGGAGGAACCAGTCTTGTCTTATGGAGAAAACCTCACAAATTGTACACAACAACATCCATCTCCATATATTAGGCAGGGACCAATCTCATCTGATGGAGGAATCCTCACAGACCCCAATAATTCTACATCCTCCGATCACATCCAATATCTATTTCCTCATATGAAGGAGCCAGTCTTATGTAATGGAGTTAGCCACACAGACCTCAACATACATGCAACCATAAATAGGACACGGCAGTATCGATGTATTTCTATGAAAAGGAAAGCAGACTCATCCAATGGAGAAACCGCGGACTGTACCATACCCATGGACAAGACGCAACTGTATCCTTCTAGGGTAGAACCATTGATAGAAAAAGTGCCATCGTTACAAAAACATGAATCTTTTACATCCAGGAAACCAGTAGGCAAAAATGTTAGCGAGAAGAAGAATGTAGAACCAGAAGAGAACTACAATGAGATTACAGAAAGTAGCAAGAAATATTTCTGTACTGTCCAGCAGACAACAGACTCTTTGGAGATTCTCTACCACTGTCCCGAATGTCCAGAATGTTTCAGAAGCAACTTGGACCTTGCCAAGCACCAGATCATCCACACGGGGGGAATGCCCTTTAAATGTTCCGTGTGTGGCAGATGTTTTAGGAAAAAAACAGATCTTGTTATTCACCAGTCGATGCATGGAGGGAGTAATGATTTTGGTTGTCCACATTGTGAACTATCTTTTGCCACAAAGTCATCTCTTTCCAATCACGAGAGAACTCATGTGATGAAGAACCCACTGCCCTGCCCCGAGTGTGGCAAGGCATTTCCGACTAAAAAAAGGCTTACGAGGCATCGGATAACCCATACCAACGAAAGGCCATTCGAGTGTCCCGAATGTGGTGACTGGTTCAAGAGGAAAGCACATCTTCAGAGACATAAAACAATTCACCAGAAAGTAAAACAACAGGTGACTTGCAATGTGAAACCTATTCGGAAATGAGGTAGTGTTAAGTGCACATGAGATGGTCCACAAAACCAAGAAAACCTTTCCCTTCAGGTCCATCACAGGCGTCATACGTTGCAGTGTCCTGAATGCTCCGAGTCTTTTACCTCCAAATCTGCTCTTCAGATGCACCAAAGGATTCATGTAGCAGGGTAACATATGGCAGCTCCAGAACTGACAGCAGATCCATCGAAAGACTCTGCTCTAGAGTTACAGAAGATCTAACATTGACTGGTTTAGAGCCTGGCAACCACACTACTGATATGAACAGACTTGATAGACATTAAACAAGTCACACCCAGGAGAAGCCATCAAGATGTCACTTGGCTAATGGGTCAAGTTCTTGTGAAAGGTTCCACAACATGGCAGAACATGAGTTTTATGTAATAGACTACAGACTATCCAGAACTACAGATGGCCTATGCTTAGAATAGGCAACAAATATCAGATTGGTGGGGAATTTGATCCTGGTCTTCTCAGCTGACTCGAGGTATTGTGGTACTCCAGCTCATTGTGGTTTAGTCCCCTTCAAGTGAACAGGCATAGCCATAACCAAAGCTGGTAAATAAGATAATACGACGATCTAATGGGCTTTGCTCTACGAAGGTCAGCCGGTTGGAGGAGGTGTCGGGATTCAGGCCCCACACTGATCTGATATGAGGACCTATCCTGAGTCCAATATTCTAGTTCTGGATAACCCATATCATAGTCCTAAATCCTTTACCAAATTCAGGTTCTATATGTCCTCTCTTCCATTTCTATGTCTTTAATATATTGTTGATATATTTGTTGACTTTTTAAAGAATGTGGTCCTTTATTAATTATACATAGTATCAGTGGAGGAACTACCACTATGGGGTCTGCGACCTTAGGGGGTCCGGTGGGCCTCCTGTGGTTTTTTTTTTGGTTTTTCTTTTTTTAATAGGCCGTTAACGACCCCTATTTACTTAGCGATCCCTGCTCTTGTCCTCAGCCGCCTCCGCTTATCTTTTTGCCCTGCAGGGAGCCCCGTGACCCCACATCACATCGCTGCCACTACGCACCTGCCGCACACGGGCCCTCCTGGAGGTGGAAGGAGAAGCAGAGGCGGCCATGGACAGGAGCGGGGATCAGTAGGTAGGGCCAAGACACTTAAAGTATTTGTTGAGCGATCCTTGTGAGATTCGCTCCAAAAAGGTTCGTCTGGTGCTTTCGTTTGGACCAAACACAACCGAAATGAAACTGCTTTCATAATCTGAGGTGTCTTAAGGCCTCAGCGGTCTATGACGTCATTGAAGAGTGCCAAAGACCAGCGCCAAAGCCCAGGGGAGGTGAGTAACACTGGTTTTTATGTTTAACCTCTTCAGTACCGGGCCAATTTCTGGTCCGGAACCAGACACATTTTCCGGGTTTTTTTGTATGTGCGGTTTTGAGGGCTGTAACAATTTTATCATTTGCGTTATTCAACTAATTTCTACATTTTTTTTCGGTGACACATAGGGCTTTATTTTTATGTTTTTTTTATTTTTGCCTGTGTTTTAATTTTTTTTTATATCCGGGAAAATATAAACAAAAGAGGAGGGAAAATGGGTCTGTTTTTCGCTTTGAATTTTTTTTTTTATTTAATAACACAAAGTGTTATTCCTCTCCGTTACGATAATTTTAATTTTTTATGGTATCGTTGGGGGTGGGGCTATAACTTGTAATAAGGGCATTTTTTTGGCGTATTATTTTATTTATTTTTTTAATAATTTTATTTTTTTTTTTACATTATGTCCTCATAAGGTCATAATAGACCATTGGGGACATCTGATCACTTTTTTTTTGGTTGGTTGGGGAGGCGGATTTCCCCTGTAACGGGCTGGTATACTTAGCCCCAGTTGCAGGAGGAATACAGCCTCCTGCACATTACTTGAACAATATTATAGAGCTGATCTGGTTCCTGTAGGACCCAGCAGCTCTTGCAGATGCTGCACATGGTGGATCACATGACCGCCGGGTCAGAGGGTGGCCACAGGATGGCGGTGCCCATAGCGATGTATACAGCACTCATTGAGCGCTGTATACACAGCGATCGGGGAAGGCAGGGAAGGTAATAAACCTTCCCTGCCTTCTCTCTGGGAGCTCCGGCTGAAGTTACAGCCGGCTCTCCGTTTCAGCAGCTGCACGATTTCGTACTGATATGTCCTTGCAGAACTAGACAACCACCCATTGGATGTATATACTCTATGAGCGGTACGGAAGTGGTTAATCACCTCCCTGGGGCCTGAAGAGAAGAGACCCCACAGTATAGTAATAGTTCGTGGGTGGTGTACCCCCAAAATTTTAGGGTCAGCTGCACTTGAATTTTTTTCAAAATATGTAACCAACATCGTAGGAGCCACTATGGGACATTATATTGTGTGGAAGGAGCACTATGGGATACTATACTGTATAAAGGGGCCACTCTGGGACCCTATACTGTATGAAGGAGCCGCTCTGGGAGACTATACTGTATGAAGGAGCCGCTCTGGGAGACTATACTGTATGAAGGGGCCGCTCTGGGAGACTATACTGTATGAAGGAGCCGCTCTGGGAGACTATACTGTATGAAGGGGCCGCTCTGGGAGACTATACTGTATGAAGGGGCCACTCTGGGACCCTATACTGTATGAAGGGGCCGCTCTGGGAGACTATACTGTATGAAGGAGCCGCTCTGGGAGACTATACTGTATGAAGGAGCCGCTCTGGGAGACTATACTGTATGAAGGGGCCGCTCTGGGAGACTATACTGTATGAAGGGGCCGCTCTGGGAGACTATACTGTATGAAGGAGCCGCTCTGGGAGACTATACTGTATGAAGGAGCCGCTCTGGGAGACTATACTGTATGAAGGGGCCGCTCTGGGAGACTATACTGTATGAAGGGGCCGCTCTGGGAGACTATACTGTATGAAGGAGCCGCTCTGGGGAGACGATACTGTATGAAGGAGCCGCTCTGGGAGACTATACTGTATGAAGGAGCCACTCTGGGAGAGTATACTGTATGAAGGATCCGCTCTGGGAGACTATACTGTATGAAGGAGCCGCTCTGGGAGACTATACTGTATGAAGGGGCCGCTCTGGGAGACTATACTGTATGAAGGGGCCGCTCTGGGAGACTATACTGTATGAAGGAGCCACTCTGGGAGAGTATACTGTATGAAGGATCCGCTCTGGGAGACTATACTGTATGAAGGGGCCGCTCTGGGAGACGATACTGTATGAAGGAGCCGCTCTGGGAGACTATACTGTATGAAGGAGCCGCTCTGGGAGACTATACTGTATGAAGGAGCCGCTCTGGGAGACTATACTGTATGAAGGATCCGCTCTGGGAGACTATACTGTATGAAGGGGCCGCTCTGGGAGACTATACTGTATGAAGGGGCCGCTCTGGGAGACTATACTGTATGAAGGGGCCGCTCTGGGAGAGTATACTGTATGAAGGATCCGCTCTGGGAGACTATACTGTATGAAGGGGCCGCTCTGGGAGACTATACTGTATGAAGGAGCCGCTCTGGGAGACTATACTGTATGAAGGGGCCGCTCTGGGAGACTATACTGTATGAAGGGGCCGCTCTGGGAGACTATACTGTATGAAGGAGCCGCTCTGGGAGACTATACTGTATGAAGGATCCGCTCTGGGAGACTATACTGTATGAAGGGGCCGCTCTGGGAGACTATACTGTATGAAGGGGCCGCTCTGGGAGACTATACTGTATGAAGAAGCCGCTCTGGGAGACTATACTGTATGAAGGAGCCGCTCTGGGAGACTATACTGTATGAAGGAGCCGCTCTGGGAGACTATACTGTATGAAGGAGCCGCTCTGGGAGACTATACTGTATGATGGAGCCGCTCTGGGAGACTATACTGTATGAAGGAGCCACTCTGGGAGACTATACTGTATGAAGGGGCCGCTCTGGGAGACTATACTGTATGAAGGAGCCACTCTGGGAGACTATACTGTATGAAGGGGCCGCTCTGGGAGACTATACTGTATGAAGGGGCCGCTCTGGGAGACTATACTGTATGATGGAGCCGCTCTGGGAGACGATACTGTATGATGGAGCCGCTCTGGGAGACGATACTGTATGAAGGGACCGCTCTGGGAGACTATACTGTATGAAGGAGCCGCTCTGGGAGACTATACTGTATGAAGGAGCCACTCTGGGAGAGTATACTGTATGAAGGGGCCGCTCTGGGAGACTATACTGTATGAAAGGGCCGCTCTGGGAGACTATACTGTATGAAGGGGCCACTATGTGAGACTATACTGTATGAAGGAGCTGCTCTGGGAGACTATACTGTATGAAGGGGCCGCTCTGGGAGACTATACTGTATGAAGGGGCCGCTCTGGGAGACTATACTGTATGAAGGGGCCACTATGTGAGACTATACTGTATAAAGGGGCCGCTCTGGGACCCTATACTGTATGAAGGGGCCGCTCTGGGAGACTATACTGTATGAAGGAGCCGCTCTGGGAGACTATACTGTATGAAGGAGCCACTCTGGGAGAGTATACTGTATGAAGGGGCCGCTCTGGGAGACTATACTGTATGAAAGGGCCGCTCTGGGAGACTATACTGTATGAAGGGGCCACTATGTGAGACTATACTGTATGAAGGAGCTGCTCTGGGAGACTATACTGTATGAAGGGGCCGCTCTGGGAGACTATACTGTATGAAGGGGCCGCTCTGGGAGACTATACTGTATGAAGGAGCCGCTCTGGGAGACGATACTGTATGAAGGGGCCGCTCTGGGAGACTATACTGTATGAAGGAGCCGCTCTGGGACCCTATACTGTATGAAGGAGCCGCTCTGGGAGACGATACTGTATGAAGGAGCCGCTCTGGGAGACGATACTGTATGAAGGGGCAGCTCTGGGAGACTATACTGTATGAAGGAGGCTATATGGGACATTATACTGTGTGCAGGGGCCACTGTGGGACATTATAGTGTGTGTAAATGGAACGTTATACTGCTGGAGCCAGTGAAGGGAGTATTTTACTGGGTGGGGGCCAGGAAAAGGGGTGCTATTTTGTGTGAGGGCGGGGGGGGGGGGGGCACCGCAAGTCAAAAGTTTGCCATGGGGACTAGGCTTTGCTAGTTACGCCCATAGTGTCAAATCTTACAGCCACAGCCAAGCATGGAAGGTCTGACTACTTGCCTCCCTTCTGCAGGTATCAGTCTGTATTCAGCAGCCCACATCTCAGCTTCATAGACACTGAGAATATAATTCTAGGGAGCAGTGAAATATTGAGCAATTGTCGGTGGAGCTTTAGAGTCACTTGGAAGTACTGGTGGGAAAATTCCAGTTTCTACAAATAAAGGTTCTTTATTGCACAATTTTCTAATATATTTTTTGTGTTCAAGATCTCCGTTTGCTGTCATGAGAGCAAAATTTAACCACATAACAAATGTGAAATGTATGTATGGGCTGGAGGTAAGTACCTAATATAAAAAGTACACAGGACGAAAGAAATCACAGCGCTTCAGGTGTACATGAAACTGGGCGTTATTCACACAGTCATGCGACATTTGTCAATTACACAGTGTAATAAAGTGTTGTGCACCACTAAATCACACCCCAGGGGTAAAGAACATACAACACATCCCATAACTGTCCTGTCCATGGGAAGTGTAAGTAACCCAGCCCCATCACTCCACCGAACCTGCCCCAACCAAAGTCATAGCCAACAATACTCCTCCTCCTCCTAGACCTGTCCCCCTCCTTCCACATTACTCTGTTCTCCTCCTCCTAGACCTGTCCTCCTCCTTCTACATTACTCTGTGCTCCTCCTCCTAGACCTGTCCTCCTCCTTCTACATTATTCTGTTCTCCTCCTTCTATAAAGGTCTCCCTCCTTCTACACCTTTTCCTAGACCTGTCCTCCTTCTACATTACTCTGTGCTCCTCCTCCTAGACCTGTCCTCCTCCTTCTACATTACTCTGTGCTCCTCCTCCTAGACCTGTCCTCCTCCTTCTACATTACTCTGTGCTCCTCCTCCTAGACCTGTTCTCCTCCTTCTACATTACTCTGTTCTCCTCCTAGACCTGTCCCCCTCCTCCTTCTACATTACTCTGTTCTCCTCCTCCTAGACCTGTCCTCCTACTTCTACATCACTCTGTTCTCCTCCTCCTAGACCTGTCCTCCTATTACATTACTCTGTGCTCCTCCTTCTAGACCTGTCCTCCTCCTTCTACATTACTCTGTTCTCCTCCTCCTAGACCTGTCCATCTCCTTTTACATTACTCTGTTCTCCTCCTCCTGGACCTGTCCTCCTCCTTCTACATTACTCTGTGCTCCTCCTCCTAGACCTGTCCTCTTCCTTCTACATTACTCTGTTCTCCTCCTCCTAGGCCTGTCCGCTACCTTCTACATTACTCTGTTCTCCTCCTCCTAGACCTGTCCTCCTCCTTCTACATTACTCTGTGCTCCTCCTTCTAGACCTGTCCTCCTCCTTCTACATTACTCTGTTCTCCTCCTCCTAGACCTGTCCCCCTCCTTCTGCATTACTCTGTGCTCCTCCTCCTAGACCTGTCCTCCTCCTTCTGCATTACTCTGTGCTCCTCCTTCTAGACCTGTCCTCCTCCTTCTACATTACTCTGTGCCCCTCCTTCTACATTTCTCTGTTCTCCTCCTCCTAGACCTGTCCCCCTCCTTCTACATTACTCTGTTCTCCTCCTCCTAGACCTGTCCTCCTCCTTCTACATTACTCTGTGCTCCTCCTCGTAGATCTTTCCTCCTCCTTCTACATTACTCTGTTCTCCTCCTCCTAGACCTGTCCTCCTCCTTCTAAATTACTCTGTGCTCCTCCTCCTAGACCTATCCCCCTCCTTCTACATTACTCTGTTCTCCTCCTTCTACATTACTCTGTTCTCCTCCTCCTAGACCTGTCCTTCTCCTTCTACATTACTCTGTCCTCCTCCTTCTACATTACTCTGTTTTCCTCCTCCTAGGCCTGTCCCCCTCCTTTTACATTACTCTGTTCTCCTCCTCCTAGACCTGTCCTCCTCCTTCTACATCACTCTGTTCTCCTCCTCCTAGACCTGTCCTCCTCCTATTACATTACTCTGTGCTCCTCCTCCTAGACCTGTCCTCCTCCTTCTACATTACTCTGTTCTCCTCCTCCTAGACCTGTCCGCTACCTTCTACATTACTCTGTTCTCCTCCTCCTAGACCTGTCCATCTCCTTCTACATTACTCTGTTCTCCTCCTCCTAGACCTGTCCTCCTCCTTCTACATTACTCTGTTCTCCTCCTCCTAGACCTGTCCGCTACCTTCTACATTACTCTGTTCTCCTCCTCCTAGACCTGTCCTCCACCTTGTACATTTCTCTGTGCTCCTCCTCCTAGACCTGTCCTCCTCCTTCTACATTACTCTGTTCTCCTCCTCCTAGACCTGTCCTCCTCCTTCTACATTACTCTGTGCTCCTCCTCCTAGACCTGTCCATCTCCTTCTACATTACTCTGTTCTCCTCCTCCTAGACCTGTCCCCCTCCTTCTACATTACTCTGTGCTCCTCCTCCTAGACCTGTCCTCCACCTTCTACATTTCTCTGTGCTCCTCCTCCTAGACCTGTCCTCCTCCATCTACGTTACTCTGTTCTCCTCCTCCTAGACCTGTCCTCCTCCTACATTACTCTGTGCTCCTCCTCCTATACCTGTCCCCCTCCTTCTACATTACTCTGTCCTCCTCCTTCTACATTACTCTGTTCTCCTCCTCCTAGGCCTGTCCACCTCCTTCTACATTACTCTGTTCTCCTCCTCCTAGACCTGTCCTCCTCCTTCTACATCACTCGGTTCTCCTCCTCCTAGACCTGTCCTCCTCCTATTACATTACTCTGTGCTCCTCCTCCTAAACCTGTCCTCCTCCTTCTATATTACTCTGTTCTCCTCCTCCTAGACCTGTCCTCCTCCTTCTACATTACTCTGTTCTCCTCCTCCTAGACCTGTCCCTCTCCTTCTACATTACTCTGTTCTCCTCCTCCTAGGCCTGTCCACCTCCTACATTACTCTGTTCTCCTCCTCCTAGACCTGTCCTCCTCCTATTACATTACTCTGTGCTCCTCCTCCTAGACCTGTCCTCCTCCTTCTATATTACTCTGTTCTCCTCCTCCTAGACCTGTCCATCTCCTTCTACATTACTCTGTTCTCCTCCTCCTAGACCTGTCCTCCTCCTTCTACATTACTCTGTTCTCCTCCTCCTAGACCTGTCCTCCTCCTTCTACATTACTCTGTTCTCCTCCTCCTAGACCTGTCCATCTCCTTCCACATTACTCTGTGCTCCTCCTCCTAGACCTGTCCTCCTCCTTCTACATTACTCTGTTCTCCTCCTCCTAGACCTGTCCGCTACCTTCTACATTACTCTGTTCTCCTCCTCCTAGACCTGTCCATCTCCTTCTACATTACTCTGTTCTCCTCCTCCTAGACCTGTCCTCCTCCTTCTACATTACTCTGTTCTCCTCCTCCTAGACCTGTCCGCTACCTTCTACATTACTCTGTTCTCCTCCTCCTAGACCTGTCCGCTACCTTCTACATTACTCTGTTCTCCTCCTCCTAGACCTGTCCTCCTCCTTCTACATTACTCTGTTCTACTCCTCCTAGACCTGTCCTCCTCCTTCTACATTACTCTGTGCTCCTCCTCCTAGACCTGTCCGCCTCCTTCTACATTACTCTGTTCTCCTCCTAGACCTGTCCCTCTCCTTCTACATTACTCTGTTCTCCTCCTCCTAGACCTGTCCTCCTCCTTCTACAGTACTCTGTGCTCCTCCTCCTAGATCTTTCCTCCTCCTTCTACATTACTCTGTTCTCCTCCTCCTAGATCTGTCCCCCTCCTCCTTCTACATTACTCTGTTCTCCTCCTACTAGGCCTGTCCGCTACCTTCTACATTACTCTGTTCTCCTCCTCCTCCTAGACCTGTCCCCCTCCTTCTGCATTACTCTGTGCTCCTCCTCCTAGACCTGTCCTCCTCCTTCTACATTACTCTGTGCTCCTCCTTCTAGACCTGTCCTCCTCCTTCTACATTACTCTGTGCTCCTCCTCCTAGACCTGTCCTCCTCCTTCTACATTACTCTGTTCTCCTCCTCCTAGACCTGTCCCCCTCCTTCTACATTACTCTGTTCTCCTCCTCCTAGACCTGTCCCCCTCCTTCTACATTACTCTGTTCTCCTCCTCCTAGACCTGTCCCCCTCCTTCTACATTACTCTGTCCTCCTCCTTCTACATTACTCTGTTCTCCTCCTCCTAGACCTGTCCCCCTCCTTCTACATTACTCTGTGCTCCTCCTCCTAGACCTGTCCTCCTCCTTCTATGTTACTCTGTTCTCCTCCTCCTAGACCTGTCCTCCTCCTTCTACATTACTCTGTGCTCCTCCTCCTAGACCTGTCCCCCTCCTTCTACATTACTCTGTCCTCTTCCTTCTACATTACTCTGTTCTCCTCCTCCTAGACCTGTCCCTCTCCTTCTACATTACTCTGTCCTCCTCCTTCTACATTACTCTGTTCTCCTCCTGCTAGGCCTGTCCCCCTCCTTCTACATTACTCTGTTCTCCTCCTCCTAGACCTGTCCTCCTCCTTCTACATCACTCTGTTCTCCTCCTCCTAGACCTGTCCTCCTCCTATTACATTACTCTGTGCTCCTCCTCCTATACCTGTCCTCCTCCTTCTATAGTACTCTGTTCTCCTCCTCCTAGACCTGTCCTCCTCCTTCTACATTACTCTGTGCTCCTCCTCCTAGACGTGTCCTCCTCCTTCTACATTACTCTGTTCTCCTCCTCCTAGACCTGTCCCTCTCCTTCTACATTACTCTGTGCTCCTCCTCCTAGACCTGTCCTCCTCCTTCTACATTACTCTGTTCTCCTCCTCCTAGACCTGTCCTCCTCCTATTACATAACTCTGTGCTCCTCCTCCTAGACCTGTCCTCCTCCTTCTACATTACTCTGTTCTCCTCCTCCTAGACCTGTCCATCTCCTTCCACATTACTCTGTGCTCCTCCTCCTAGACCTGTCCTCCTCCTTCTACATTACTCTGTTCTCCACCTCCTAGACCTGTCCGCTACCTTCTACATTACTCTGTTCTCCTCCTCCTAGACCTGTCCGCTACCTTCTACATTACTCTGTTCTCCTCCTCCTAGACCTGTCCTCCTCCTTCTACATTACTCTGTTCTCCTCCTCCTAGACCTGTCCTCCTCCTTCTACATTACTCTGTGCTCCTCCTCCTAGACCTGTCCTCCTCCTTCTACATTACTCTGTGCTCCTCCTCCTAGACCTGTCCTCCTCCTTCTACATTACTCTGTTCTCCTCCTCCTAGACCTGTCCTCCTCCTTCTACATTACTCTGTGCTCCTCCTCCTAGACCTGTCCCTCTCCTTCTACATTACTCTGTTCTCCTCCTCCTGGACCTGTCCTCCTCCTTCTACATTACTCTGTGCTCCTCCTCCTAGATCTTTCCTCCTCCTTCTACATTACTCTGTTCTCGTCCTCCTAGACCTGTCCCCCTCCTCCTTCTACATTACTCTGTTCTCCTCCTCCTAGACCTGTCCTCCTCCTTCTACATTACTCTGTGCTCCTCCTTCTAGACCTGTCCTCCTCCTTCTATATTACTCTGTTCTCCTCCTCCTAGACCTGTCCATCTCCTTCTACATTACTCTGTTCTCCTCCTCCTAGACCTGTCCATCTCCTTCCACATTACTCTGTGCTCCTCCTCCTAGACCTGTCCTCCTCCTTCTACATTACTCTGTTCTCCTCCTCCTAGACCTGTCCGCTACCTTCTACATTACTCTGTTCTCCTCCTCCTAGACCTGTCCGCTACCTTCTACATTACTCTGTTCTCCTCCTCCTAGACCTGTCCTCCTCCTTCTACATTACTCTGTTCTCCTCCTCCTAGACCTGTCCTCCTCCTTCTACATTACTCTGTGCTCCTCCTCCTAGACCTGTCCTCCTCCTTCTACATTACTCTGTTCTCCTCCTAGACCTGTCCCTCTCCTTCTACATTACTCTGTTCTCCTCCTCCTAGACCTGTCCCTCTCCTTCTACATTACTCTGTTCTCCTCCTCCTGGACCTGTCCTCCTCTTTCTACATTACTCTGTGCTCCTCCTCCTAGATCTTTCCTCCTCCTTCTACATTACTCTGTGCTCCTCCTTCTAGACCTGTCCTCCTCCTTCTATATTACTCTGTTCTCCTCCTCCTAGACCTGTCCATCTCCTTCTACATTACTCTGTTCTCCTCCTCCTAGACCTGTCCTCCTCCTTCTACATTACTCTGTTCTCCTCCTCCTAGACCTGTCCTCCTCCTTCTACATTACTCTGTGCTCCTCCTCCTAGACCTGTCCCTCTCCTTCTACAATACTCTGTTCTCCTCCTCCTAGACCTGTCCCTCTCCTTCTACTTTACTCTGTTCTCCTCCTCCTAGATCTGTCCTCCTCCTTCTACATTACTCTGTTCTCCTCCTCCTAGACCTGTCCGCTACCTTCTACATTACTCTGTTCTCCTCCTCCTAGACCTGTCCCCCTCCTTCTACATTACTCTGTCCTCTTCCTTCTACATTACTCTGTTCTCCTCCTCCTAGACCTGTCCCCCTCCTTCTACATTACTCTGTCCTCCTCCTTCTACATTACTCTGTTCTCCTCCTCCTAGGCCTGTCCCCCTCCTTCTACATTACTCTGTTCTCCTCCTCCTAGACCTGTCCTCCTCCTTCTACATCACTCTGTTCTCCTCCTCCTAGACCTGTCCTCCTCCTATTACATTACTCTGTGCTCCTCCTCCTATACCTGTCCTCCTCCTTCTATAGTACTCTGTTCTCCTCCTCCTAGACCTGTCCTCCTCCTTCTACATTACTCTGTGCTCCTCCTCCTAGACGTGTCCAACTCCTTCTACATTACTCTGTTCTCCTCCTCCTAGACCTGTCCGCTACCTTCTACATTACTCGGTTCTCCTCCTCCTAGACCTGTCCTCCTCCTTCTACATTACTCTGTGCTCCTCCTCCTAGACCTGTCCTCCTCCTTCTACATTACTCTGTGCTCCTTCTCCTAGACCTGTCCTCCTCCTTCTACATTACTCTTTTCTCCTCCTAGACCTGTCCCTCTCCTTCTACATTACTCTGTTCTCCTCCTCCTAGACCTGTCCCTCTCCTTCTACATTACTCTGTTCTCCTCCTCCTGGACCTGTCCTCCTCCTTCTACATTACTCTGTGCTCCTCCTCCTAGATCTTTCCTCCTCCTTCTACATTACTCTGTGCTCCTCCTCCTAGACCTGTCCTCCTCCTTCTATATTACTCTGTTCTCCTCCTCCTAGACCTGTCCCTCTCCTTCTACATTACTCTGTTCTCCTCCTCCTAGACCTGTCCTCCTCCTTCTACATTACTCTGTGCTCCTCCTTCTAGACCTGTCCTCCTCCTTCTACCTTACTCTGTGCTCCTCCTCCTAGACCTGTCCTCCTCCTTCTATATTACTCTGTTCTCCTCCTCCTAGACCTGTCCTCCTCCTTCTATATTACTCTGTTCTCCTCCTCCTAGACCTGTCCCTCTCCTTCTACATTACTCTGTTCTCCTCCTCCTAGACCTGTCCTCCTCCTTCTACATTACTCTGTGCTCCTCCTTCTAGACCTGTCCTCCTCCTTCTACCTTACTCCGTGCTCCTCCTCCTAGACCTGTCCTCCTCCTTCTATATTACTCTGTTCTTCTCCTCCTAGACCTGTCCGCTACCTTCTACATTACTCTGTTCTCCTCCTCCTAGACCTGTCCTCCTCCTACATTACTCTGTTCTCCTCCTCCTAGACCTGTCCTCCTCCTTCTACATTACTCTGTGCTCCTCCTCCTAGACCTGTCCCTCTCCTTCTACATTACATTGTTCTCCTCCTCCTAGACCTGTCCCTCTCCTTCTACATTACTCTGTTCTCCTCCTCCTAGACCTGTCCTCCTCCTTCTACATTACTATGTTCTCCTCCTCCTAGACCTGTCCGCTACCTTCTACATTACTCTGTTCTCCTCCTCCTCGACCTGTCCCCCTCCTTCTACATTACTCTGTCCTCTTCCTTCTACATTACTCTGTTCTCCTCCTCCTAGACCTGTCCCTCTCCTTCTACATTACTCTGTCCTCCTCCTTCTACATTACTCTGTTCTCCTCCTCCTAGGCCTGTCCCCCTCCTTCTACATTACTCTGTTCTCCTCCTCCTAGACCTGTCCTCCTCCTTCTACATCACTCTGTTCTCCTCCTCCTAGACCTGTCCTCCTCCTATTACATTACTCTGTGCTCCTCCTCCTATACCTGTCCTCCTCCTTCTATAGTACTCTGTTCTCCTCCTCCTAGACCTGTCCTCCTCCTTCTACATTACTCTGTGCTCCTCCTCCTAGACGTGTCCTCCTCCTTCTACATTACTCTGTTCTCCTCCTCCTAGACCTGTCCCTCTCCTTCTACATTACTCTGTTCTCCTCCTCCTAGACCTGTCCATCTCCTTTTACATTACTCTGTTCTCCTCCTCCTGGACCTGTCCTCCTCCTTCTACATTACTCTGTGCTCCTCCTCCTAGACCTGTCCTCTTCCTTCTACATTACTCTGTTCTCCTCCTCCTAGGCCTGTCCGCTACCTTCTACATTACTCTGTTCTCCTCCTCCTAGACCTGTCCCCCTCCTTCTGCATTACTCTGTGCTCCTCCTCCTAGACCTGTCCTCCTCCTTCTACATTACTCTGTGCTCCTCCTTCTAGACCTGTCCTACTCCTTCTACATTACTCTGTTCTCCTCCTCCTAGACCTGTCCCCCTCCTTCTGCATTACTCTGTCCTCCTCCTCCTAGACCTGTCCTCCTCCTTCTGCATTACTCTGTGCTCCTCCTTCTAGACCTGTCCTCCTCCTTCTACATTACTCTGTGCCCCTCCTTCTACATTTCTCTGTTCTCCTCCTCCTAGACCTGTCCCCCTCCTTCTACATTACTCTGTTCTCCTCCTCCTAGACCTGTCCTCCTCCTTCTACATTACTCTGTGCTCCTCCTCGTAGATCTTTCCTCCTCCTTCTACATTACTCTGTTCTCCTCCTCCTAGACCTGTCCTCCTCCTTCTACATTACTCTGTGCTCCTCCTCGTAGATCTTTCCTCCTCCTTCTACATTACTCTGTTCTCCTCCTCCTAGACCTGTCCTCCTCCTTCTAAATTACTCTGTGCTCCTCCTCCTAGACCTATCCCCCTCCTTCTACATTACTCTGTTCTCCTCCTTCTACATTACTCTGTTCTCCTCATCCTAGACCTGTCCTTCTCCTTCTACATTACTCTGTCCTCCTCCTTCTACATTACTCTGTTTTCCTCCTCCTAGACCTGTCCTCCTCCTTCTACATCACTCTGTTCTCCTCCTCCTAGACCTGTCCTCCTCCTATTACATTACTCTGCTCCTCCTCCTAGACCTGTCCTCCTCCTTCTACATTACTCTGTTCTCCTCCTCCTAGACCTGTCCGCTACCTTCTACATTACTCTGTTCTCCTCCTCCTAGACCTGTCCTCCACCTTGTACATTTCTCTGTGCTCCTCCTCCTAGACCTGTCCTCCTCCTTCTACATTACTCTGTTCTCCTCCTCCTAGACCTGTCCTCCTCCTTCTACATTACTCTGTGCTCCTCCTCCTAGACCTGTCCATCTCCTTCTACATTACTCTGTTCTCCTCCTCCTAGACCTGTCCCCCTCCTTCTACATTACTCTGTGCTCCTCCTCCTAGACCTGTCCTCCACCTTCTACATTTCTCTGTGCTCCTCCTCCTAGACCTGTCCTCCTCCATCTACGTTACTCTGTTCTCCTCCTCCTAGACCTGTCCTCCTCCTACATTACTCTGTGCTCCTCCTCCTATACCTGTCCCCCTCCTTCTACATTACTCTGTCCTCCTCCTTCTACATTACTCTGTTCTCCTCCTCCTAGGCCTGTCCACCTCCTTCTACATTACTCTGTTCTCCTCCTCCTAGACCTGTCCTCCTCCTTCTACATCACTCTGTTCTCCTCCTCCTAGACCTGTCCTCCTCCTATTACATTACTCTGTGCTCCTCCTCCTAAACCTGTCCTCCTCCTTCTATATTACTCTGTTCTCCTCCTCCTAGACCTGTCCTCCTCCTTCTACATTACTCTGTTCTCCTCCTCCTAGACCTGTCCGTCTCCTTCTACATTACTCTGTTCTCCTCCTCCTAGGCCTGTCCACCTCCTACATTACTCTGTTCTCCTCCTCCTAGACCTGTCCTCCTCCTTCTACATCACTCTGTTCTCCTCCTCCTAGACCTGTCCTCCTCCTATTACATTACTCTGTGCTCCTCCTCCTAAACCTGTCCTCCTCCTTCTATATTACTCTGTTCTCCTCCTCCTAGACCTGTCCTCCTCCTTCTACATTACTCTGTGCTCCTCCTCCTAGGCCTGTCCTCCTCCTTCTACATTACTCTGTTCTCCTCCTCCTAGACCTGTCCCTCTCCTTCTACATTACTCTGTTCTCCTCCTCCTAGGCCTGTCCCCCTCCTTCTACATTACTCTGTTCTCCTCCTCCTAGACCTCTCCTCCTCCTTCTACATTACTCTGTGCTCCTCCTCCTAGATCTGTCCTCCTCCTTCTTCATTACTCTGTTCGACTCCTCCTAGACCTGTCCTCCTCCTATTACATTACTCTGTGCTCCTCCTCCTAGACCTGTCCTCCTCCTTCTATATTACTCTGTTCTCCTCCTCCTAGACCTGTCCATCTCCTTCTACATTACTCTGTTCTCCTCCTCCTAGACCTGTCCTCCTCCTTCTACATTACTCTGTTCTCCTCCTCCTAGACCTGTCCATCTCCTTCCACATTACTCTGTGCTCCTCCTCCTAGACCTGTCCTCCTCCTTCTACATTACTCTGTTCTCCTCCTCCTAGACCTGTCCGCTACCTTCTACATTACTCTGTTCTCCTCCTCCTAGACCTGTCCATCTCCTTCTACATTACTCTGTTCTCCTCCTCCTAGACCTGTCCTCCTCCTTCTACATTACTCTGTTCTCCTCCTCCTAGACCTGTCCGCTACCTTCTACATTACTCTGTTCTCCTCCTCCTAGACCTGTCCGCTACCTTCTACATTACTCTGTTCTCCTCCTCCTAGACCTGTCCTCCTCCTTCTACATTACTCTGTTCTACTCCTCCTAGACCTGTCCTCCTCCTTCTACATTACTCTGTGCTCCTCCTCCTAGACCTGTCCGCCTCCTTCTACATTACTCTGTTCTCCTCCTAGACCTGTCCCTCTCCTTCTACATTACTCTGTTCTCCTCCTCCTAGACCTGTCCCTCTCCTTCTACATTACTCTGTTCTCCTCCTCCTAGACCTGTCCTCCTCCTTCTACAGTACTCTGTGCTCCTCCTCCTAGATCTTTCCTCCTCCTTCTACATTACTCTGTTCTCCTCCTCCTAGACCTGTCCCCCTCCTCCTTCTACATTACTCTGTTCTCCTCCTACTAGGCCTGTCCCCCTCCTTCTGCATTACTCTGTGCTCCTCCTCCTAGACCTGTCCTCCTCCTTCTACATTACTCTGTGCTCCTCCTTCTAGACCTGTCCTCCTCCTTCTAAATTACTCTGTGCTCCTCCTCCTAGACCTATCCCCCTCCTTCTACATTACTCTGTTCTCCTCCTTCTACATTACTCTGTTCTCCTCATCCTAGACCTGTCCTTCTCCTTCTACATTACTCTGTCCTCCTCCTTCTACATTACTCTGTTTTCCTCCTCCTAGACCTGTCCTCCTCCTTCTACATCACTCTGTTCTCCTCCTCCTAGACCTGTCCTCCTCCTATTACATTACTCTGCTCCTCCTCCTAGACCTGTCCTCCTCCTTCTACATTACTCTGTTCTCCTCCTCCTAGACCTGTCCGCTACCTTCTACATTACTCTGTTCTCCTCCTCCTAGACCTGTCCTCCACCTTGTACATTTCTCTGTGCTCCTCCTCCTAGACCTGTCCTCCTCCTTCTACATTACTCTGTTCTCCTCCTCCTAGACCTGTCCTCCTCCTTCTACATTACTCTGTGCTCCTCCTCCTAGACCTGTCCATCTCCTTCTACATTACTCTGTTCTCCTCCTCCTAGACCTGTCCCCCTCCTTCTACATTACTCTGTGCTCCTCCTCCTAGACCTGTCCTCCACCTTCTACATTTCTCTGTGCTCCTCCTCCTAGACCTGTCCTCCTCCATCTACGTTACTCTGTTCTCCTCCTCCTAGACCTGTCCTCCTCCTACATTACTCTGTGCTCCTCCTCCTATACCTGTCCCCCTCCTTCTACATTACTCTGTCCTCCTCCTTCTACATTACTCTGTTCTCCTCCTCCTAGGCCTGTCCACCTCCTTCTACATTACTCTGTTCTCCTCCTCCTAGACCTGTCCTCCTCCTTCTACATCACTCTGTTCTCCTCCTCCTAGACCTGTCCTCCTCCTATTACATTACTCTGTGCTCCTCCTCCTAAACCTGTCCTCCTCCTTCTATATTACTCTGTTCTCCTCCTCCTAGACCTGTCCTCCTCCTTCTACATTACTCTGTTCTCCTCCTCCTAGACCTGTCCGTCTCCTTCTACATTACTCTGTTCTCCTCCTCCTAGGCCTGTCCACCTCCTACATTACTCTGTTCTCCTCCTCCTAGACCTGTCCTCCTCCTTCTACATCACTCTGTTCTCCTCCTCCTAGACCTGTCCTCCTCCTATTACATTACTCTGTGCTCCTCCTCCTAAACCTGTCCTCCTCCTTCTATATTACTCTGTTCTCCTCCTCCTAGACCTGTCCTCCTCCTTCTACATTACTCTGTGCTCCTCCTCCTAGGCCTGTCCTCCTCCTTCTACATTACTCTGTTCTCCTCCTCCTAGACCTGTCCCTCTCCTTCTACATTACTCTGTTCTCCTCCTCCTAGGCCTGTCCCCCTCCTTCTACATTACTCTGTTCTCCTCCTCCTAGACCTCTCCTCCTCCTTCTACATTACTCTGTGCTCCTCCTCCTAGATCTGTCCTCCTCCTTCTTCATTACTCTGTTCGACTCCTCCTAGACCTGTCCTCCTCCTATTACATTACTCTGTGCTCCTCCTCCTAGACCTGTCCTCCTCCTTCTATATTACTCTGTTCTCCTCCTCCTAGACCTGTCCATCTCCTTCTACATTACTCTGTTCTCCTCCTCCTAGACCTGTCCTCCTCCTTCTACATTACTCTGTTCTCCTCCTCCTAGACCTGTCCATCTCCTTCCACATTACTCTGTGCTCCTCCTCCTAGACCTGTCCTCCTCCTTCTACATTACTCTGTTCTCCTCCTCCTAGACCTGTCCGCTACCTTCTACATTACTCTGTTCTCCTCCTCCTAGACCTGTCCATCTCCTTCTACATTACTCTGTTCTCCTCCTCCTAGACCTGTCCTCCTCCTTCTACATTACTCTGTTCTCCTCCTCCTAGACCTGTCCGCTACCTTCTACATTACTCTGTTCTCCTCCTCCTAGACCTGTCCGCTACCTTCTACATTACTCTGTTCTCCTCCTCCTAGACCTGTCCTCCTCCTTCTACATTACTCTGTTCTACTCCTCCTAGACCTGTCCTCCTCCTTCTACATTACTCTGTGCTCCTCCTCCTAGACCTGTCCGCCTCCTTCTACATTACTCTGTTCTCCTCCTAGACCTGTCCCTCTCCTTCTACATTACTCTGTTCTCCTCCTCCTAGACCTGTCCCTCTCCTTCTACATTACTCTGTTCTCCTCCTCCTAGACCTGTCCTCCTCCTTCTACAGTACTCTGTGCTCCTCCTCCTAGATCTTTCCTCCTCCTTCTACATTACTCTGTTCTCCTCCTCCTAGACCTGTCCCCCTCCTCCTTCTACATTACTCTGTTCTCCTCCTACTAGGCCTGTCCCCCTCCTTCTGCATTACTCTGTGCTCCTCCTCCTAGACCTGTCCTCCTCCTTCTACATTACTCTGTGCTCCTCCTTCTAGACCTGTCCTCCTCCTTCTACATTACTCTGTGCTCCTCCTCCTAGACCTGTCCTCCTCCTTCTACATTACTCTGTTCTCCTCCTCCTAGACCTGTCCCCCTCCTTCTACATTACTCTGTTCTCCTCCTCCTAGACCTGTCCCCCTCCTTCTACATTACTCTGTTCTCCTCCTCCTAGACCTGTCCCCCTCCTTCTACATTACTCTGTCCTCCTCCTTCTACATTACTCTGTTCTCCTCCTCCTAGACCTGTCCCCCTCCTTCTACATTACTCTGTGCTCCTCCTCCTAGACCTGTCCTCCTCCTTCTATGTTACTCTGTTCTCCTCCTTCTACATTACTCTGTGCTCCTCCTCCTAGACCTGTCCCCCTCCTTCTACATTACTCTGTCCTCTTCCTTCTACATTACTCTGTTCTCCTCCTCCTAGACCTGTCCCTCTCCTTCTACATTACTCTGTCCTCCTCCTTCTACATTACTCTGTTCTCCTCCTCCTAGGCCTGTCCCCCTCCTTCTACATTACTCTGTTCTTCTCCTCCTAGACCTGTCCTCCTCCTTCTACATCACTCTGCTCTCCTCCTCCTAGACCTGTCCTCCTCCTATTACATTACTCTGTGCTCCTCCTCCTATACCTGTCCTCCTCCTTCTATAGTAATCTGTTCTCCTCCTCCTAGACCTGTCCTCCTCCTTCTACATTACTCTGTGCTCCTCCTCCTAGACGTGTCCGCCTCCTTCTACATTACTCTGTTCTCCTCCTCCTAGACCTGTCCCTCTCCTTCTACATTACTCTGTGCTCCTCCTCCTAGACCTGTCCTCCTCCTTCTACATTACTCTGTTCTCCTCCTCCTAGACCTGTCCTCCTCCTATTACATTACTCTGTGCTCCTCCTCCTAGACCTGTCCTCCTCCTTCTACATTACTCTGTTCTCCTCCTCCTAGACCTGTCCATCTCCTTCCACATTACTCTGTGCTCCTCCTCCTAGACCTGTCCTCCTCCTTCTACATTACTCTGTTCTCCACCTCCTAGACCTGTCCGCTACCTTCTACATTACTCTGTTCTCCTCCTCCTAGACCTGTCCGCTACCTTCTACATTACTCTGTTCTCCTCCTCCTAGACCTGTCCTCCTCCTTCTACATTACTCTGTTCTCCTCCTCCTAGACCTGTCCTCCTCCTTCTACATTACTCTGTGCTCCTCCTCCTAGACCTGTCCTCCTCCTTCTACATTACTCTGTGCTCCTCCTCCTAGACCTGTCCTCCTCCTTCTACATTACTCTGTTCTCCTCCTAGACCTGTCCTCCTCCTTCTACATTACTCTGTTCTCCTCCTAGACCTGTCCCTCTCCTTCTACATTACTCTGTTCTCCTCCTCCTAGACCTGTCCCTCTCCTTCTACATTACTCTGTTCTCCTCCTCCTGGACCTGTCCTCCTCCTTCTACATTACTCTGTGCTCCTCCTCCTAGATCTTTCCTCCTCCTTCTACATTACTCTGTTCTCGTCCTCCTAGACCTGTCCCCCTCCTCCTTCTACATTACTCTGTTCTCCTCCTCCTAGGCCTGTCCGCTACCTTCTACATTACTCTGTTCTCGTCCTCCTAGACCTGTCCTCCTCCTTCTACATTACTCTGTGCTCCTCCTTCTAGACCTGTCCTCCTCCTTCTATATTACTCTGTTCTCCTCCTCCTAGACCTGTCCATCTCCTTCCACATTACTCTGTGCTCTTCCTCCTAGACCTGTCCTCCTCCTTCTACATTACTCTGTTCTCCTCCTCCTAGACCTGTCCGCTACCTTCTACATTACTCTGTTCTCCTCCTCCTAGACCTGTCCTCCTCCTTCTACATTACTCTTTTCTCCTCCTCCTAGACCTGTCCGCTACCTTCTACATTACTCTGTTCTCCTCCTCCTAGACCTGTCCGCTACCTTCTACATTACTCTGTTCTCCTCCTCCTAGACCTGTCCGCTACCTTCTACATTACTCTGTTCTCCTCCTCCTAGACCTGTCCTCCTCCTTCTACATTACTCTGTTCTCCTCGTCTTATTGCGGCTAATTCGCTTACATGGGTGAAGGTGTCACAGGGTGACCTGGCAACCTAAGGTTATGTAGCTGGCATCTCACTTAACGTAGCCATATAGCCCCAGCTTTACTCTGACTGATGAGTCTTGGGTGATTTGGAGAAGAATAGAGGGCCGGGCGGCTGGTGCCAACTCGTAGTCACCTGTCATAATTCTGGAGATGTCAGCGAAAATCAAAGATAGTGCCGATGCCTGCTGTTTATCCCCTTGTTTTCCCCACATAAAGGAAATGCAAGAGATGAATTGAGAACATCTGATGTTCCAGGAATCCAGTGTGTTACAGCTCAGCAGTGGAGGGGTTAATGCAGTGACTGAGCAAGACCTCTGCCCAGAGTATAGGGGAGGAGGGGCCTCAGCTTATGTCATGTGACCAACCACATGGGCAGGAAGTGGGGGCTGCAGCTCTGCTGGGAGGGGGAAGCATTTCCAGGTCAGACCTCTTGTCACTATTATTATATGTTATTCTACATGGCGTTATATAGAGCGAGCGGGGGCAGCAGGGGATGCTGGGAAATCCCAACACACTAATATTTATTATATTATATATAGGAGGTGACGCTGATCTTATTATACTGATAGAGGAGGTGACGCTGATCTTATTATAGTGATAGAGGAGGAGGCGACGCTGATCTTATTATAATGATAGAGGAGGTGACGCTGATCTTATTATACTGATAGAGGAGGCGACGCTGATCTTATTATAGTGATAGAGGAGGAGGTGACGCTGATCTTATTATAATGATAGAGGAGGCGACGCTGATCTTATTATAGTGATAGAGGAGGAGGTGACGCTGATCTTATTATACTGATAGAGGAGGAGGTGACGCTGATCTTATTAAACTGATAGAGGAGGCGACGCTGATCTTATTATAGTGATAGAGGAGGAGGTGACGCTGATCTTATTATACTGATAGAGGAGGCGACGCTGATCTTATTATAATGATAGAGGAGGTGACGCTGATCTTATTATACTGATAGAGGAGGTGACGCTGATCTTATTATACTGATAGAGGAGGAGGTGACGCTGATCTTATTATACTGATAGAGGAGGAGGTGACGCTGATCTTATTATATTGATAGAGGAGGAGGTGACGCTGATCTTATTATACTGATAGAGGAGGTGACGCTGATCTTATTATACTGATAGAGGAGGAGGTGACGCTGATCTTATTATAATGATAGAGGAGGTGACGCTGATCTTATTATAGTGATAGAGGAGGAGGCGACGCTGATCTTATTATAATGATAGAGGAGGAGGTGACGCTGATCTTATTATAGTGATAGAGGAGGAGGTGACGCTGATCTTATTATAATGATGGAGGAGGAGGCGACGCTGATCTTATTATAATGATAGAGGAGGAGGTGACGCTGATCTTATACTGATAGAGGAGGCGACGCTGATCTTATTATAATGATAGAGGAGGTGACGCTGATCTTATTATAGTGATAGAGGAGGAGGTGACGCTGATCTTATTATAGTGATAGAGGAGGAGGTGACGCTGATCTTATTATAATGATAGAGGAGGAGGTGACGCTGATCTTATTATAATGATAGAGGAGGAGGTGACGCTGATCTTATACTGATAGAGGAGGCGACGCTGATCTTATTATAATGATAGAGGAGGTGACGCTGATCTTATTATAGTGATAGAGGAGGAGGTGACGCTGATCTTATAATGATAGAGGAGGAGGTGACGCTGATCTTATTATACTGATAGAGGAGGAGGTGACGCTGATCTTATAGTGATAGAGGAGGAGGTGACGCTGATCTTATTATAGTGATAGAGGAGGAGGTGACGCTGATCTTATTATAGTGATAGAGGAGGAGGCGACGCTGATCTTATTATAATGATGGAGGAGGTGACGCTGATCTTATTATAGTGATAGAGGAGGTGACGCTGATCTTATTATAGTGATAGAGGAGGAGGTGACGCTGATCTTATTATAGTGATAGAGGAGGTGACGCTGATCTTATTATAGTGATAGAGGAGGAGGCGACGCTGATCTTATTATAATGATGGAGGAGGTGACGCTGATCTTATTATAGTGATAGAGGAGGTGACGCTGATCTTATTATAGTGATAGAGGAGGAGGTGACGCTGATCTTATTATAGTGATAGAGGAGGTGACGCTGATCTTATTATAGTGATAGAGGAGGAGGTGACGCTGATCTTATTATAATGATGGAGGAGGCGACGCTGATCTTATTATAATGATAGAGGAGGAGGTGACGCTGATCTTATTATAATGATAGAGGAGGAGGTGACGCTGATCTTATTATAGTGATAGAGGAGGAGGCGACGCTGATCTTATTATAGTGATAGAGGAGGAGGCGACGCTGATCTTATTATACTGATAGAGGAGGAGGTGACGCTGATCTTATTATAATGATAGAGGAGGAGGTGACGCTGATCTTATTATAATGATAGAGGAGGAGGTGACGCTGATCTTATTATAGTGATAGAGGAGGAGGCGACGCTGATCTTATTATAGTGATAGAGGAGGAGGCGACGCTGATCTTATTATAGTGATAGAGGAGGTGACGCTGATCTTATTATAATGATAGAGGAGGTGACGCTGATCTTATTATAATGATAGAGGAGGTGACGCTGATCTTATTATAGTGATAGAGGAGGTGACGCTGATCTTATTATAGTGATAGAGGAGGTGACGCTGATCTTATTATAGTGATAGAGGAGGAGGCGACGCTGATCTTATTATAATGATAGAGGAGGTGACGCTGATCTTATTATACTGATAGAGGAGGAGGTGACGCTGATCTTATTATAGTGATAGAGGAGGAGGCGACGCTGATCTTATTATAATGATGGAGGAGGTGACGCTGATCTTATTATAGTGATAGAGGAGGTGACGCTGATCTTATTATAGTGATAGAGGAGGTGACGCTGATCTTATTATAATGATAGAGGAGGAGGCGACGCTGATCTTATTATATTGATAGAGGAGGTGACGCTGATCTTATTATACTGATAGAGGAGGTGACGCTGATCTTATTATACTGATAGAGGAGGAGGTGACGCTGATCTTATTATAGTGATAGAGGAGGAGGTGACGCTGATCTTATTATAGTGATAGAGGAGGAGGTGACGCTGATCTTATAATGATAGAGGAGGAGGTGACGCTGATCTTATTATAGTGATAGAGTAGGAGGAGGTGACGCTGATCTTATTATACTGATAGAGGAGGCGACGCTGATCTTATTATAGTGATAGAGTAGGAGGCGACGCTGATCTTATTATAATGATAGAGGAGGAGGTGACGCTGATCTTATAATGATAGAGGAGGTGACGCTGATCTTATTATACTGATAGAGGAGGCGACGCTGATCTTATTATACTGATAGAGGAGGCGACGCTGATCTTATTATACTGATAGAGGAGGCGACGCTGATCTTATTATAATGATAAAGGAGGTGACGCTGATCTTATTATAATGACAGAGGAGGAGGTGACGCTGATCTTATTATAATGATAGAGGAGGAGGTGACGCTGATCTTATTATAATGATGGAGGAGGAGGCGACGCTGATCTTATTATAATGACAGAGGAGGAGGTGACGCTGATCTTATTATACTGATAGAGGAGGAGGCGACGCTGATCTTATTATACTGATAGAGGAGGAGGTGACGCTGATCTTATTATACTGATAGAGGAGGAGGTGACGCTGATCTTATTATAGTGATAGAGGAGGAGGCGACGCTGATCTTATTATAGTGATAGAGGAGGAGGTGACGCTGATCTTATTATAATGACAGAGGAGGAGGTGACGCTGATCTTATTATACTGATAGAGGAGGAGGTGACGCTGATCTTATTATAGTGATGGAGGAGGAGGTGACGCTGATCTTATTATAATGATAGAGGAGGAGGTGACGCTGATCTTATTATAATGATAGAGGAGGCGACGCTGATCTTATTATAGTGATAGAGGAGGAGGCGACGCTGATCTTATTATAATGATAGAGGAGGAGGTGACGCTGATCTTATTATAATGATAGAGGAGGAGGTGACGCTGATCTTATTATACTGATAGAGGAGGTGACGCTGATCTTATTATAGTGATAGAGGAGGTGACGCTGATCTTATTATAATGATAGAGGAGGTGACGCTGATCTTATAGTGATAGAGGAGGAGGTGACGCTGATCTTATTATACTGATAGAGGAGGAGGTGACGCTGATCTTATTATAATGATAGAGGAGGAGGTGACGCTGATCTTATTATAATGATAGAGGAGGTGACGCTGATCTTATTATAGTGATAGAGGAGGTGACGCTGATCTTATTATAATGATAGAGGAGGAGGTGACGCTGATCTTATTATAGTGATAGAGGAGGTGACGCTGATCTTATTATACTGATAGAGGAGGTGACGCTGATCTTATTATAGTGATAGAGGAGGAGGCGACGCTGATCTTATTATAGTGATAGAGGAGGAGGCGACGCTGATCTTATTATAATGATAGAGGAGGAGGCGACGCTGATCTTATTATAGTGATAGAGGAGGAGGTGACGCTGATCTTATTATAGTGATAGAGGAGGAGGTGACGCTGATCTTATTATAATGATAGAGGAGGAGGCGACGCTGATCTTATTATAATGATAGAGGAGGTGACGCTGATCTTATTATACTGATAGAGGAGGCGACGCTGATCTTATTATAATAGAGGAGGAGGTGACGCTGATCTTATTATAGTGATAGAGGAGGAGGTGACGCTGATCTTATAATGATAGAGGAGGAGGTGACGCTGATCTTATTATAGTGATAGAGGAGGAGGTGACGCTGATCTTATTATAATGATAGAGGAGGAGGCGACGCTGATCTTATTATAATGATAGAGGAGGTGACGCTGATCTTATTATACTGATAGAGGAGGCGACGCTGATCTTATTATAATAGAGGAGGAGGTGACGCTGATCTTATTATAATGATAGAGGAGGAGGTGACGCTGATCTTATAATGATGGAGGAGGAGGCGACGCTGATCTTATTATAATGATGGAGGAGGAGGAGGCGACGCTGATCTTATTATAATGATAGAGGAGGTGACGCTTATCTTATTATAATGATAGAGGAGGCGACGCTGATCTTATTATAGTGATAGAGGAGGAGGTGACGCTGATCTTATTATAATGATAGAGGAGGTGACGCTGATCTTATTATAGTGATAGAGGAGGAGGTGACGCTGATCTTATTATAGTGATAGAGGAGGAGGTGACGCTGATCTTATTATACTGATAGAGGAGGAGGTGACGCTGATCTTATAGTGATAGAGGAGGAGGTGACGCTGATCTTATTATAGTGATAGAGGAGGAGGTGACGCTGATCTTATTATAGTGATAGAGGAGGAGGCGACGCTGATCTTATTATAATGATGGAGGAGGTGACGCTGATCTTATTATAGTGATAGAGGAGGTGACGCTGATCTTATTATAGTGATAGAGGAGGAGGTGACGCTGATCTTATTATAATGATGGAGGAGGAGGCGACGCTGATCTTATTATAATGATAGAGGAGGAGGTGACGCTGATCTTATTATAATGATAGAGGAGGAGGTGACGCTGATCTTATTATAGTGATAGAGGAGGAGGCGACGCTGATCTTATTATAGTGATAGAGGAGGAGGCGACGCTGATCTTATTATAGTGATAGAGGAGGTGACGCTGATCTTATTATAATGATAGAGGAGGAGGTGACGCTGATCTTATTATAGTGATAGAGGAGGATGTGACGCTGATCTTATTATAATGATAGAGGAGGTGACGCTGATCTTATTATAATGATAGAGGAGGAGGTGACGCTGATCTTATTATAGTGATAGAGGAGGAGGTGACGCTGATCTTATTATAATGATAGAGGAGGTGACGCTGATCTTATTATAGTGATAGAGGAGGTGACGCTGATCTTATTATAGTGATAGAGGAGGAGGCGACGCTGATCTTATTATAATGATGGAGGAGGTGACGCTGATCTTATTATAGTGATAGAGAAGGTGACGCTGATCTTATTATAGTGATAGAGGAGGTGACGCTGATCTTATTATAGTGATAGAGGAGGTGACGCTGATCTTATTATACTGATAGAGGAGGTGACGCTGATCTTATTATATTGATAGAGGAGGTGACGCTGATCTTATTATATTGATAGAGGAGGTGACGCTGATCTTATTATAATGATGGAGGAGGCGACGCTGATCTTATTATAGTGATAGAGGAGGTGACGCTGATCTTATTATAGTGATAGAGGAGGTGACGCTGATCTTATTATAATGATGGAGGAGGAGGTGACGCTGATCTTATTATAATGATAGAGGAGGAGGCGACGCTGATCTTATTATAATGACAAAGGAGGTGACGCTGATCTTATTATACTGATAGAGGAGGAGGTGACGCTGATCTTATTATAGTGATAGAGGAGGAGGTGACGCTTATCTTATTATAGTGATAGAGGAGGAGGCGACGCTGATCTTATTATAATGATAGAGGAGGAGGTGACGCTGATCTTATTATACTGATAGAGGAGGAGGTGACGCTGATCTTATTATACTGATAGAGGAGGAGGTGACGCTGATCTTATTATACTGATAGAGGAGGAGGTGACGCTGATCTTATTATAGTGATAGAGGAGGAGGTGACGCTGATCTTATTATAGTGATAGAGGAGGAGGTGACGCTGATCTTATAATGATAGAGGAGGAGGTGACGCTGATCTTATTATAATGACAGAGGAGGCGACGCTGATCTTATTATAGTGATAGAGTAGGAGGAGGTGACGCTGATCTTATTATACTGATAGAGGAGGCGACGCTGATCTTATTATAGTGATAGAGTAGGAGGCGACGCTGATCTTATTATAATGATAGAGGAGGAGGTGACGCTGATCTTATAATGATAGAGGAGGTGACGCTGATCTTATTATACTGATAGAGGAGGCGACGCTGATCTTATTATACTGATAGAGGAGGCGACGCTGATCTTATTATACTGATAGAGGAGGCGACGCTGATCTTATTATAATGATAGAGGAGGTGACGCTGATCTTATTATAATGACAGAGGAGGAGGTGACGCTGATCTTATTATAATGATAGAGGAGGAGGTGACGCTGATCTTATTATAATGATGGAGGAGGAGGCGACGCTGATCTTATTATAATGACAGAGGAGGAGGTGACGCTGATCTTATTATACTGATAGAGGAGGAGGCGACGCTGATCTTATTATACTGATAGAGGAGGTGGTGACGCTGATCTTATTATACTGATAGAGGAGGAGGTGACGCTGATCTTATTATAGTGATAGAGGAGGAGGCGACGCTGATCTTATTATAGTGATAGAGGAGGAGGTGACGCTGATCTTATTATAGTGATAGAGGAGGAGGCGACGCTGATCTTATTATAGTGATAGAGGAGGAGGTGACGCTGATCTTATTATAATGACAGAGGAGGAGGTGACGCTGAACTTATTATACTGATAGAGGAGGAGGTGACGCTGATCTTATTATAGTGATAGAGGAGGAGGTGACGCTGATCTTATTATAGTGATAGAGGAGGTGACGCTGATCTTATTATAATGATAGAGGAGGAGGTGACGCTGATCTTATTATAGTGATAGAGGAGGAGGTGACGCTGATCTTATTATAGTGATAGAGGAGGAGGTGACGCTGATCTTATTATAATGATAGAGGAGGAGGTGACGCTGATCTTATTATAATGATAGAGGAGGTGACGCTGATCTTATTATAATGATAGAGGAGGAGGTGACGCTGATCTTATTATACTGATAGAGGAGGCGACGCTGATCTTATTATAATGATAGAGGAGGAGGCGACGCTGATCTTATTATAATGATAGAGGAGGTGACGCTGATCTTATTATACTGATAGAGGAGGCGACGCTGATCTTATTATAATAGAGGAGGAGGTGACGCTGATCTTATTATAATGATAGAGGAGGAGGTGACGCTGATCTTATTATAATGGTAGAGGAGGAGGTGACGCTGATCTTATTATGATGGAGGAGGAGGTGACGCTGATCTTATTATAATGATAGAGGAGGAGGTGACGCTGATCTTATAATGATGGAGGAGGAGGCGACGCTGATCTTATTATAATGATAGAGGAGGTGACGCTTATCTTATTATAATGATAGAGGAGGCGACGCTGATCTTATTATAGTGATAGAGGAGGAGGTGACGCTGATCTTATTATAATGATAGAGGAGGCGACGCTGATCTTATTATAATGATAGAGGAGGTGACGCTGATCTTATTATAATGATAGAGGAGAAGGTGACGCTGATCTTATTATAGTGATAGAGGAGGAGGTGACGCTGATCTTATTATAATGATAGAGGAGGTGACGCTGATCTTATTATAATGATAGAGGAGAAGGTGACGCTGATCTTATTATAGTGATAGAGGAGGAGGTGACGCTGATCTTATTATAATGATAGAGGAGGAGGTGACGCTGATCTTATTATACTGATAGAGGAGGAGGTGACGCTGATCTTATTATACTGATAGAGGAGGAGGCGACGCTGATCTTATTATAATGATAGAGGAGGTGACGCTGATCTTATTATACTGCTAGAGGAGGCGACGCTGATCTTATAATGATAGAGGAGGTGGTGACGCTGATCTTATTATAGTGATGGAGGAGGAGGCGACGCTGATCTTATTATAATGACAGAGGAGGAGGTGACGCTGATCTTATTATAATGACAGAGGAGGAGGTGACGCTGATCTTATTATAATGACAGAGGAGGAGGTGACGCTGATCTTATTATACTGATAGAGGAGGTGACGCTGATCTTATTATAATGATAGAGGAGGAGGTGACGCTGATCTTATTATAGTGATAGAGGAGGAGGTGACGCTGATCTTATTATAATGATAGAGGAGGCGACGCTGATCTTATAGTGATAGAGGAGGTGACGCTGATCTTATTATAATGATAGAGGAGGAGGTGACGCTGATCTTATTATAATGATAGAGGAGGAGGCGACGCTGATCTTATTATAATGATAGAGGAGGTGACGCTGATCTTATTATACTGATAGAGGAGGTGACGCTGATCTTATTATAATAGAGGAGGAGGTGACGCTGATCTTATTATAATGATAGAGGAGGAGGTGACGCTGATCTTATTATAATGATAGAGGAGGAGGTGACGCTGATCTTATTATAGTGATAGAGGAGGTGACGCTGATCTTATTATAATGATAGAGGAGGTGACGCTGATCTTATTATACTGATAGAGGAGGAGGCGACGCTGATCTTATTATAATGATAGAGGAGGAGGTGACGCTGATCTTATTATAGTGATAGAGGAGGTGACGCTGATCTTATTATACTGATAGAGGAGGAGGTGACGCTGATCTTATTATAATGATAGAGGAGGTGACGCTGATCTTATTATAGTGATAGAGGAGGAGGTGACGCTGATCTTATAATGATAGAGGAGAAGGTGACGCTGATCTTATAATGATAGAGGAGGTGACGCTGATCTTATTATAATGATGGAGGGGGCGACGCTGATCTTATTATAGTGATAGAGGAGGAGGTGACGCTGATCTTATTATACTGATAGAGGAGGCGACGCTGATCTTATTATAATGATAGAGGAGGAGGTGACGCTGATCTTATAATGATAGAGGAGGAGGTGACGCTGATCTTATAATGATGGAGGAGGAGGCGACGCTGATCTTATTATAATTATGGAGGAGGTGACGCTGATCTTATAGTGATAGAGGAGGTGACGCTGATCTTATTATAGTGATAGAGGAGGTGACGCTGATCTTATTATAGTGATAGAGGAGGAGGTGACGCTGATCTTATTATAATGATAGAGGAGGTGACGCTGATCTTCTTATAATGATAGAGGAGGTGACGCTGATCTTATAATGATGGAGGAGGTGACGCTGATCTTATTATAATGATAGAGGAGGAGGTGACGCTGATCTTATAATGATAGAGGAGGAGGTGACGCTGATCTTATTATAATGATAGAGGAGGAGGTGACGCTGATCTTATTATAATGATAAAGGAGAAGGTGACGCTGATCTTATTATAATGATAGAGGAGGAGGCGACGCTGATCTTATAATGATGGAGGAGGAGGAGGTGACGCTGATCTTATTATAATGATAGAGGAGGAGGTGACGCTGATCTTATTATAGTGATAGAGGAGGTGACGCTGATCTTATTATAATGATGGAGGAGGAGGCGACGCTGATCTTATTATAGTGATAGAGGAGGAGGTGACGCTGATCTTATTATACTGATAGAGAAGGAGGCGACGCTGATCTTATAATGATGGAGGAGGTGACGCTGATCTTATTATAGTGATAGAGGAGGTGACGCTGATCTTATTATAATGATAGAGGAGGAGGCGACGCTGATCTTATTATTATGATAGAGGAGGAGGTGACGCTGATCTTATTATAATGATAGAGGAGAAGGTGACGCTGATCTTATTATAATGATAGAGGAGGTGACGCTGATCTTATTATAATGATAGAGGAGGAGGTGACGCTGATCTTATTATAGTGATAGAGGAGGAGGTGACGCTGATCTTATTATAATGATGGAGGAGGTGACGCTGATCTTATAATGATAGAGGAGGAGGTGACGCTGATCTTATTATAGTGATAGAGGAGGAGGTGACGCTGATCTTATTATAATGATGGAGGAGGTGACGCTGATCTTATAATGATAGAGGAGGAGGTGACGCTGATCTTATTATAGTGATAGAGGAGGAGGTGACGCTGATCTTATTATACTGATAGAGGAGGAGGCGACGCTGATCTTATTATAGTGATAGAGGAGGTGACGCTGATCTTATTATACTGATAGAGGAGGTGACGCTGATCTTATAATGATAGAGGAGGAGGTGACGCTGATCTTATTATACTGATAGAGGAGGAGGTGACGCTGATCTTATTATAGTGATAGAGGAGGTGACGCTGATCTTATTATACTGATAGAGGAGGTGACGCTGATCTTATAATGATAGAGGAGGAGGTGATGCTGATCTTATAGTGATAGAGGAGGTGACGCTGATCTTATTATAATGATAGAGGAGGAGGCGACGCTGATCTTATTATAATGATAGAGGAGGTGACGCTGATCTTATTATACTGATAGAGGAGGCGACGCTGATCTTATTATAATAGAGGAGGAGGTGACGCTGATCTTATAATGATAGAGGAGGAGGTGACGCTGATCTTATTATAATGATAGAGGAGGCGACGCTGATCTTATTATACTGATAGAGGAGAAGGCGACGCTGATCTTATAATGATAGAGGAGGAGGTGACGCTGATCTTATTATAATGATAGAGGAGAAGGTGACGCTGATCTTATTATAGTGATAGAGGAGGAGGTGACGCTGATCTTATTATAGTGATAGAGGAGGAGACGCTGATCTTATTATACTGATAGAGGAGGAGGTGACGCTGATCTTATTATAATGATTGAGGAGGTGACGCTGATCTTATTATAATGATAGAGGAGGAGGTGACGCTGATCTTATTATAATGATGGAGGAGGTGACGCTGATCTTATTATAATGATAGAGGAGGAGGCGACGCTGATCTTATACTGATAGAGGAGGAGGCGACGCTGATCTTATTATAATGATAGAGGAGGAGGCGACGCTGATCTTATTATAGTGATAGAGGAGGAGGTGACGCTGATCTTATTATAATGATAGAGGAGGTGACGCTGATCTTATTATAATGATAGAGGAGGAGGCGACGCTGATCTTATTATAGTGATAGAGGAGGAGGTGACGCTGATCTTATTATAATGATAGAGGAGGAGGTGACGCTGATCTTATTATAATGATAGAGGAGGAGGTGACGCTGATCTTATTATAATGATGGAGAAGGCGACGCTGATCTTATTATAATGATAGAGGAGGTGACGCTGATCTTATTATAATGATGGAGGAAGTGACGCTGATCTTATTATAATGATAGAGGAGGAGGGGACGCTGATCTTATTATAATGATAGAGGAGGAGGTGACGCTGATCTTATTATAATGATGGAGAAGGCGACGCTGATCTTATTATAATGATAGAGGAGGTGACGCTGATCTTATTATAATGATGGAGGAAGTGACGCTGATCTTATTATAATGATAGAGGAGGAGGGGACGCTGATCTTATTATAATGATGGAGGAGGTGACGCTGATCTTATTATAATGATAGAGGAGGAGGCGACGCTGATCTTATACTGATAGAGGAGGAGGCGACGCTGATCTTATTATAATGATAGAGGAGGAGGTGACGCTGATCTTATTATAATGATAGAGGAGGAGGTGACGCTGATCTTATTATAATGATGGAGAAGGCGACGCTGATCTTATTATAATGATAGAGGAGGTGACGCTGATCTTATTATAATGATGGAGGAAGTGACGCTGATCTTATTATAATGATAGAGGAGGAGGGGACGCTGATCTTATTATAATGATGGAGGAGGTGACGCTGATCTTATTATAATGATAGAGGAGGAGGCGACGCTGATCTTATACTGATAGAGGAGGAGGCGACGCTGATCTTATAATGATAGAGGAGGAGGTGACGCTGATCTTATTATAATGATGGAGGAGGAGGCGACGCTGATCTTATTATAATGATAAAGGAGGAGGTGACGCTGATCTTATTATAATGATAGAGGAGGAGGCGACGCTGATCTTAATATAATGATAGAGGAGGAGGCGACGCTGATCTTAATATAATGATAAAGGAGGAGGTGACGCTGATCTTATTATACTGATAGAGGAGGAGGTGACGCTGATCTTATTATAGTGATAGAGGAGGCGACGCTGATCTTATTATAGTGATAGAGGAGGAGGTGACGCTGATCTTATTATAGTGATAGAGGAGGTGACGCTGATCTTATTATAATGATAGAGGAGGAGGTGACGCTGATCTTATTATAATGATGGAGGAGGAGGTGACGCTGATCTTATTATAGTGATAGAGGAGGAGGTGACGCTTATCTTATTATGATAGAGGAGGAGGTGACGCTGATCTTATAATGATAGAGGAGGAGGTGACGCTGATCTTATTATAATGATAAAGGAGAAGGTGACGCTGATCTTATTATAATGATAGAGGAGGAGGTGACGCTGATCTTATTATAATGATAGAGGAGGAGGCGACGCTGATCTTATTATAATGATAGAGGAGGAGGTGACGCTGATCTTATTATAGTGATAGAGGAGGAGGCGACGCTGATCTTATTATAATGATAGAGGAGGCGACGCTGATCTTATTATAGTGATAGAGGAGGAGGCGACGCTGATCTTATTATAGTGATAGAGGAGGAGGCGACGCTGATCTTATTATAGTGATAGAGGAGGAGGTGACGCTGATCTTATTATAATGATAGAGGAGGAGGTGACGCTGATCTTATTATAGTGATAGAGGAGGTGACGCTGATCTTATTATAGTGATAGAGGAGGAGGTGACGCTGATCTTATTATAATGATGGAGGAGGCGACGCTGATCTTATTATAATGATAGAGGAGGAGGTGACGCTGATCTTATTATAATGATAGAGGAGGAGGTGACGCTGATCTTATTATAGTGATAGAGGAGGAGGCGACGCTGATCTTATTATAGTGATAGAGGAGGAGGCGACGCTGATCTTATTATACTGATAGAGGAGGAGGTGACGCTGATCTTATTATAATGATAGAGGAGGAGGTGACGCTGATCTTATTATAATGATAGAGGAGGAGGTGACGCTGATCTTATTATAGTGATAGAGGAGGAGGCGACGCTGATCTTATTATAGTGATAGAGGAGGAGGCGACGCTGATCTTATTATAGTGATAGAGAAGGAGGTGACGCTGATCTTATTATAGTGATAGAGGAGGTGACGCTGATCTTATTATAATGATAGAGGAGGTGACGCTGATCTTATTATAATGATAGAGGAGGTGACGCTGATCTTATTATAGTGATAGAGGAGGTGACGCTGATCTTATTATAGTGATAGAGGAGGTGACGCTGATCTTATTATAGTGATAGAGGAGGAGGCGACGCTGATCTTATTATAATGATAGAGGAGGTGACGCTGATCTTATTATACTGATAGAGGAGGAGGTGACGCTGATCTTATTATAGTGATAGAGGAGGAGGCGACGCTGATCTTATTATAATGATGGAGGAGGTGACGCTGATCTTATTATAGTGATAGAGGAGGTGACGCTGATCTTATTATAGTGATAGAGGAGGTGACGCTGATCTTATTATAGTGATAGAGGAGGTGACGCTGATCTTATTATAATGATAGAGGAGGAGGCGACGCTGATCTTATTATATTGATAGAGGAGGTGACGCTGATCTTATTATACTGATAGAGGAGGTGACGCTGATCTTATTATACTGATAGAGGAGGAGGTGACGCTGATCTTATTATAGTGATAGAGGAGGAGGTGACGCTGATCTTATTATAGTGATAGAGGAGGAGGTGACGCTGATCTTATAATGATAGAGGAGGAGGTGACGCTGATCTTATTATAGTGATAGAGTAGGAGGAGGTGACGCTGATCTTATTATACTGATAGAGGAGGCGACGCTGATCTTATTATAGTGATAGAGTAGGAGGCGACGCTGATCTTATTATAATGATAGAGGAGGAGGTGACGCTGATCTTATAATGATAGAGGAGGTGACGCTGATCTTATTATACTGATAGAGGAGGCGACGCTGATCTTATTATACTGATAGAGGAGGCGACGCTGATCTTATTATACTGATAGAGGAGGCGACGCTGATCTTATTATAATGATAGAGGAGGTGACGCTGATCTTATTATAATGACAGAGGAGGAGGTGACGCTGATCTTATTATAATGATAGAGGAGGAGGTGACGCTGATCTTATTATAATGATGGAGGAGGAGGCCCCCCTTTTTTAATGAGGGGGGGGGGGGGTTTTTTTGGGGGGGGGGGTTTTTGTGGGGGGGTGACGCTGATCTTATTATAATGACAGAGGAGGAGGTGACGCTGATCTTATTATACTGATAGAGGAGGAGGCGACGCTGATCTTATTATACTGATAGAGGAGGAGGTGACGCTGATCTTATTATACTGATAGAGGAGGAGGTGACGCTGATCTTATTATAGTGATAGAGGAGGAGGCGACGCTGATCTTATTATAGTGATAGAGGAGGAGGTGACGCTGATCTTATTATAATGACAGAGGAGGAGGTGACGCTGATCTTATTATACTGATAGAGGAGGAGGTGACGCTGATCTTATTATAGTGATGGAGGAGGAGGTGACGCTGATCTTATTATAATGATAGAGGAGGAGGTGACGCTGATCTTATTATAATGATAGAGGAGGCGACGCTGATCTTATTATAGTGATAGAGGAGGAGGCGACGCTGATCTTATTATAATGATAGAGGAGGAGGTGACGCTGATCTTATAGTGATAGAGGAGGAGGTGACGCTGATCTTATTATACTGATAGAGGAGGTGACGCTGATCTTATTATAGTGATAGAGGAGGTGACGCTGATCTTATTATAATGATAGAGGAGGTGACGCTGATCTTATAGTGATAGAGGAGGAGGTGACGCTGATCTTATTATACTGATAGAGGAGGAGGTGACGCTGATCTTATTATAATGATAGAGGAGGAGGTGACGCTGATCTTATTATAGTGATAGAGGAGGTGACGCTGATCTTATTATAATGATAGAGGAGGAGGTGACGCTGATCTTATTATAGTGATAGAGGAGGTGACGCTGATCTTATTATAATGATAGAGGAGGAGGTGACGCTGATCTTATTATAATGATAGAGGAGGAGGTGACGCTGATCTTATTATAGTGATAGAGGAGGAGGTGACGCTGATCTTATTATAGTGATAGAGGAGGAGGTGACGCTGATCTTATTATAATGATAGAGGAGGAGGCGACGCTGATCTTATTATAATGATAGAGGAGGTGACGCTGATCTTATTATACTGATAGAGGAGGCGACGCTGATCTTATTATAATAGAGGAGGAGGTGACGCTGATCTTATTATAATGATAGAGGAGGAGGTGACGCTGATCTTATTATAATGGTAGAGGAGGAGGTGACGCTGATCTTATTATGATGGAGGAGGAGGTGACACTGATCTTATTATAATGATAGAGGAGGAGGTGACGCTGATCTTATAATGATGGAGGAGGAGGCGACGCTGATCTTATTATAATGATAGAGGAGGTGACGCTGATCTTATTATAGTGATAGAGGAGGAGGTGACGCTGATCTTATTATAATGATAGAGGAGGCGACGCTGATCTTATTATAGTGATAGAGGAGGAGGTGACGCTGATCTTATTATAATGATAGAGGAGGCGACGCTGATCTTATTATAATGATAGAGGAGGTGACGCTGATCTTATTATAATGATAGAGGAGAAGGTGACGCTGATCTTATTATAGTGATAGAGGAGGAGGTGACGCTGATCTTATTATAATGATAGAGGAGGTGACGCTGATCTTATTATACTGATAGAGGAGGAGGTGACGCTGATCTTATAATGATGGAGGAGGAGGCGACGCTGATCTTATTATAATGATAGAGGAGGCGACGCTGATCTTATTATAATGATAGAGGAGGTGACGCTGATCTTATTATAATGATAGAGGAGAAGGTGACGCTGATCTTATTATAGTGATAGAGGAGAAGGTGACGCTGATCTTATTATAATGATAGAGGAGAAGGTGACGCTGATCTTATTATAGTGATAGAGGAGGAGGCGACGCTGATCTTATTATAGTGATAGAGGAGGAGGTGACGCTGATCTTATTATAATGATAGAGGAGGAGGTGACGCTGATCTTATTATACTGATAGAGGAGGAGGTGACGCTGATCTTATTATACTGATAGAGGAGGAGGCGACGCTGATCTTATTATAATGATAGAGGAGGTGACGCTGATCTTATTATACTGCTAGAGGAGGCGACGCTGATCTTATAATGATAGAGGAGGTGGTGACGCTGATCTTATTATAGTGATGGAGGAGGAGGCGACGCTGATCTTATTATAATGACAGAGGAGGAGGTGACGCTGATCTTATTATAATGACAGAGGAGGAGGTGACGCTGATCTTATTATAATGACAGAGGAGGAGGTGACGCTGATCTTATTATACTGATAGAGGAGGTGACGCTGATCTTATTATAATGATAGAGGAGGAGGTGACGCTGATCTTATTATAGTGATAGAGGAGGAGGTGACGCTGATCTTATTATAATGATAGAGGAGGCGACGCTGATCTTATAGTGATAGAGGAGGTGACGCTGATCTTATTATAATGATAGAGGAGGAGGTGACGCTGATCTTATTATAATGATAGAGGAGGAGGCGACGCTGATCTTATTATAATGATAGAGGAGGTGACGCTGATCTTATTATACTGATAGAGGAGGTGACGCTGATCTTATTATAATAGAGGAGGAGGTGACGCTGATCTTATTATAATGATAGAGGAGGAGGTGACGCTGATCTTATTATAATGATAGAGGAGGAGGTGACGCTGATCTTATTATAGTGATAGAGGAGGCGACGCTGATCTTATTATACTGATAGAGGAGGCGACGCTGATCTTATTATAATGATAGAGGAGGTGACGCTGATCTTATTATACTGATAGAGGAGGTGACGCTGATCTTATTATAATGATAGAGGAGGTGACGCTGATCTTATTATACTGATAGAGGAGGAGGCGACGCTGATCTTATTATAATGATAGAGGAGGAGGTGACGCTGATCTTATTATAGTGATAGAGGAGGTGACGCTGATCTTATTATACTGATAGAGGAGGAGGTGACGCTGATCTTATTATAATGATAGAGGAGGTGACGCTGATCTTATTATAGTGATAGAGGAGGAGGTGACGCTGATCTTATAATGATAGAGGAGAAGGTGACGCTGATCTTATAATGATAGAGGAGGTGACGCTGATCTTATTATAATGATGGAGGGGGCGACGCTGATCTTATTATAGTGATAGAGGAGGAGGTGACGCTGATCTTATTATACTGATAGAGGAGGCGACGCTGATCTTATTATAATGATAGAGGAGGAGGTGACGCTGATCTTATAATGATAGAGGAGGAGGTGACGCTGATCTTATAATGATGGAGGAGGAGGTGACGCTGATCTTATAATGATGGAGGAGGAGGCGACGCTGATCTTATTATAATTATGGAGGAGGTGACGCTGATCTTATAGTGATAGAGGAGGTGACGCTGATCTTATTATAGTGATAGAGGAGGTGACGCTGATCTTATTATAGTGATAGAGGAGGAGGTGACGCTGATCTTATTATAGTGATAGAGGAGGAGGTGACGCTGATCTTATTATAATGATAGAGGAGGAGGTGACGCTGATCTTATTATAATGATAAAGGAGAAGGTGACGCTGATCTTATTATAATGATAGAGGAGGAGGCGACGCTGATCTTATAATGATGGAGGAGGAGGAGGTGACGCTGATCTTATTATAATGATAGAGGAGGAGGTGACGCTGATCTTATTATAGTGATAGAGGAGGTGACGCTGATCTTATTATAATGATGGAGGAGGAGGCGACGCTGATCTTATTATAGTGATAGAGGAGGAGGTGACGCTGATCTTATTATACTGATAGAGAAGGAGGCGACGCTGATCTTATAATGATGGAGGAGGTGACGCTGATCTTATTATAGTGATAGAGGAGGTGACGCTGATCTTATTATAATGATAGAGGAGGAGGCGACGCTGATCTTATTATTATGATAGAGGAGGAGGTGACGCTGATCTTATTATAATGATAGAGGAGAAGGTGACGCTGATCTTATTATAATGATAGAGGAGGTGACGCTGATCTTATTATAATGATAGAGGAGGAGGTGACGCTGATCTTATTATAGTGATAGAGGAGGAGGTGACGCTGATCTTATTATAATGATGGAGGAGGTGACGCTGATCTTATAATGATAGAGGAGGAGGTGACGCTGATCTTATTATAGTGATAGAGGAGGAGGTGACGCTGATCTTATTATAATGATGGAGGAGGTGACGCTGATCTTATAATGATAGAGGAGGAGGTGACGCTGATCTTATTATAGTGATAGAGGAGGAGGTGACGCTGATCTTATTATACTGATAGAGGAGGAGGCGACGCTGATCTTATTATAGTGATAGAGGAGGTGACGCTGATCTTATTATACTGATAGAGGAGGTGACGCTGATCTTATAATGATAGAGGAGGAGGTGACGCTGATCTTATTATACTGATAGAGGAGGAGGTGACGCTGATCTTATTATAGTGAAAGAGGAGGAGGTGACGCTGATCTTATTATAGTGATAGAGGAGGTGACGCTGATCTTATTATACTGATAGAGGAGGTGACGCTGATCTTATAATGATGGAGGAGGAGGTGACGCTGATCTTATTATAGTGATAGAGGAGGAGGTGACGCTGATCTTATTATAATGATAGAGGAGGCGACGCTGATCTTATTATAATGATAGAGGAGGTGACGCTGATCTTATTATAATGATAGAGGAGAAGGTGACGCTGATCTTATTATAGTGATAGAGGAGGTGACGCTGATCTTATTATACTGATAGAGGAGGTGACGCTGATCTTATAATGATAGAGGAGGAGGTGACGCTGATCTTATTATACTGATAGAGGAGGAGGTGACGCTGATCTTATTATAGTGAAAGAGGAGGAGGTGACGCTGATCTTATTATAGTGATAGAGGAGGTGACGCTGATCTTATTATACTGATAGAGGAGGTGACGCTGATCTTATAATGATGGAGGAGGAGGTGACGCTGATCTTATTATAGTGATAGAGGAGGAGGTGACGCTGATCTTATTATAATGATAGAGGAGGCGACGCTGATCTTATTATAATGATAGAGGAGGTGACGCTGATCTTATTATAATGATAGAGGAGAAGGTGACGCTGATCTTATTATAGTGATAGAGGAGAAGGTGACGCTGATCTTATTATAATGATAGAGGAGAAGGTGACGCTGATCTTATTATAGTGATAGAGGAGGAGGCGACGCTGATCTTATTATAGTGATAGAGGAGGAGGTGACGCTGATCTTATTATAATGATAGAGGAGGAGGTGACGCTGATCTTATTATACTGATAGAGGAGGAGGTGACGCTGATCTTATTATACTGATAGAGGAGGAGGCGACGCTGATCTTATTATAATGATAGAGGAGGTGACGCTGATCTTATTATACTGCTAGAGGAGGCGACGCTGATCTTATAATGATAGAGGAGGTGGTGACGCTGATCTTATTATAGTGATGGAGGAGGAGGCGACGCTGATCTTATTATAATGACAGAGGAGGAGACGCTGATCTTATTATAATGACAGAGGAGGAGGTGACGCTGATCTTATACTGATAGAGGAGGTGACGCTGATCTTATTATAATGATAGAGGAGGAGGTGACGCTGATCTTATTATAGTGATAGAGGAGGAGGTGACGCTGATCTTATTATAATGATAGAGGAGGCGACGCTGATCTTATAGTGATAGAGGAGGTGACGCTGATCTTATTATAATGATAGAGGAGGAGGTGACGCTGATCTTATTATAATGATAGAGGAGGAGGCGACGCTGATCTTATTATAATGATAGAGGAGGTGACGCTGATCTTATTATACTGATAGAGGAGGTGACGCTGATCTTATTATAATAGAGGAGGAGGTGACGCTGATCTTATTATAATGATAGAGGAGGAGGTGACGCTGATCTTATTATAATGATAGAGGAGGAGGTGACGCTGATCTTATTATAGTGATAGAGGAGGCGACGCTGATCTTATTATACTGATAGAGGAGGCGACGCTGATCTTATTATAATGATAGAGGAGGTGACGCTGATCTTATTATACTGATAGAGGAGGTGACGCTGATCTTATTATAATGATAGAGGAGGTGACGCTGATCTTATTATACTGATAGAGGAGGAGGCGACGCTGATCTTATTATAATGATAGAGGAGGAGGTGACGCTGATCTTATTATAGTGATAGAGGAGGTGACGCTGATCTTATTATACTGATAGAGGAGGAGGTGACGCTGATCTTATTATAATGATAGAGGAGGTGACGCTGATCTTATTATAGTGATAGAGGAGGAGGTGACGCTGATCTTATAATGATAGAGGAGAAGGTGACGCTGATCTTATAATGATAGAGGAGGTGACGCTGATCTTATTATAATGATGGAGGGGGCGACGCTGATCTTATTATAGTGATAGAGGAGGAGGTGACGCTGATCTTATTATACTGATAGAGGAGGCGACGCTGATCTTATTATAATGATAGAGGAGGAGGTGACGCTGATCTTATAATGATAGAGGAGGAGGTGACGCTGATCTTATAATGATGGAGGAGGAGGTGACGCTGATCTTATAATGATGGAGGAGGAGGCGACGCTGATCTTATTATAATTATGGAGGAGGTGACGCTGATCTTATAGTGATAGAGGAGGTGACGCTGATCTTATTATAGTGATAGAGGAGGTGACGCTGATCTTATTATAGTGATAGAGGAGGAGGTGACGCTGATCTTATTATAGTGATAGAGGAGGAGGTGACGCTGATCTTATTATAATGATAGAGGAGGAGGTGACGCTGATCTTATTATAATGATAAAGGAGAAGGTGACGCTGATCTTATTATAATGATAGAGGAGGAGGCGACGCTGATCTTATAATGATGGAGGAGGAGGAGGTGACGCTGATCTTATTATAATGATAGAGGAGGAGGTGACGCTGATCTTATTATAGTGATAGAGGAGGTGACGCTGATCTTATTATAATGATGGAGGAGGAGGCGACGCTGATCTTATTATAGTGATAGAGGAGGAGGTGACGCTGATCTTATTATACTGATAGAGAAGGAGGCGACGCTGATCTTATAATGATGGAGGAGGTGACGCTGATCTTATTATAGTGATAGAGGAGGTGACGCTGATCTTATTATAATGATAGAGGAGGAGGCGACGCTGATCTTATTATTATGATAGAGGAGGAGGTGACGCTGATCTTATTATAATGATAGAGGAGAAGGTGACGCTGATCTTATTATAATGATAGAGGAGGTGACGCTGATCTTATTATAATGATAGAGGAGGAGGTGACGCTGATCTTATTATAGTGATAGAGGAGGAGGTGACGCTGATCTTATTATAATGATGGAGGAGGTGACGCTGATCTTATAATGATAGAGGAGGAGGTGACGCTGATCTTATTATAGTGATAGAGGAGGAGGTGACGCTGATCTTATTATAATGATGGAGGAGGTGACGCTGATCTTATAATGATAGAGGAGGAGGTGACGCTGATCTTATTATAGTGATAGAGGAGGAGGTGACGCTGATCTTATTATACTGATAGAGGAGGAGGCGACGCTGATCTTATTATAGTGATAGAGGAGGTGACGCTGATCTTATTATACTGATAGAGGAGGTGACGCTGATCTTATAATGATAGAGGAGGAGGTGACGCTGATCTTATTATACTGATAGAGGAGGAGGTGACGCTGATCTTATTATAGTGAAAGAGGAGGAGGTGACGCTGATCTTATTATAGTGATAGAGGAGGTGACGCTGATCTTATTATACTGATAGAGGAGGTGACGCTGATCTTATTATACTGATAGAGGAGGTGACGCTGATCTTATAATGATAGAGGAGGAGGTGATGCTGATCTTATAGTGATAGAGGAGGTGACGCTGATCTTATTATAATGATAGAGGAGGAGGCGACGCTGATCTTATTATAATGATAGAGGAGGTGACGCTGATCTTATTATACTGATAGAGGAGGCGACGCTGATCTTATTATAATAGAGGAGGAGGTGACGCTGATCTTATAATGATAGAGGAGGAGGTGACGCTGATCTTATTATAATGATAGAGGAGGCGACGCTGATCTTATTATACTGATAGAGGAGAAGGCGACGCTGATCTTATAATGATAGAGGAGGAGGTGACGCTGATCTTATTATAATGATAGAGGAGGAGGTGACGCTGATCTTATTATAGTGATAGAGGAGGAGGTGACGCTGATCTTATTATAGTGATAGAGGAGGTGACGCTGATCTTATTATAATGATAGAGGAGGAGGTGACGCTGATCTTATTATAGTGATAGAGGAGGAGGTGACGCTGATCTTATTATAGTGATAGAGGAGGAGGTGACGCTGATCTTATAATGATAGAGGAGGAGGTGACGCTGATCTTATTATAATGATAGAGGAGGAGGTGACGCTGATCTTATTATAGTGATAGAGGAGGTGACGCTGATCTTATTATAATGATAGAGGAGGAGGTGACGCTGATCTTATTATAATGATAGAGGAGGAGGTGACGCTGATCTTATTATAGTGATAGAGGAGGCGACGCTGATCTTCTTATTATAATGATGGAGGAGGAGGTGACGCTGATCTTATTATAATGATAGAGGAGGCGACGCTGATCTTATAATGATAGAGGAGGTGACGCTGATCTTATTATAGTGATAGAGGAGGCGACGCTGATCTTATTATACTGATAAAGGCGACGCTGATCTTATAATGATGGAGGAGGAGGCGACGCTGTTCTTATTTTAGTGATAGAGGAGGAGGTGACGCTGATCTTATTATAGTGATAGAGGAGGAGGTGACGCTGATCTTATTATACTGATAGAGGAGGCGACGCTGATCTTATTTTAGTGATAGAGGAGGAGGTGACGCTGATCTTATTATAGTGATAGAGGAGGTGACGCTGATCTTATAATGATAGAGGAGGTGACGCTGATCTTATTATACTGATAGAGGAGGTGACGCTGATCTTATTATAGTGATAGAGGAGGAGGTGACGCTGATCTTATTATAATGATAGAGGGGGGCGCCCCTGATCTTTTTTTTGTGATAGGGGGGGAGGTGACGCTGATCTTATTATAGTGATAGAGGAGGTGACGCTGATCTTATAATGATAGAGGAGGTGACGCTGATCTTATATTGATAGAGGAGGTGACGCTGATCTTATTATAATGATGGAGTGGGCGACGCTGATCTTATTATAATGATAGAGGAGGTGACGCTGATCTTATTATAATGATGGAGGAGGAGGTGACGCTGATCTTATTATAGTGATAGAGGAGGAGGTGACGCTGATCTTATAATGATAGAGGAGGAGGCGACGCTGATCTTATTATACTGATAGAGGAGGAGGTGACGCTGATCTTATTATACTGATAGAGGAGGAGGTGACGCTGATCTTATTATAATGATTGAGGAGGTGACGCTGATCTTATTATAATGATAGAGGAGGAGGTGACGCTGATCTTATTATAATGATGGAGGAGGTGACGCTGATCTTATTATAATGATAGAGGAGGAGGCGACGCTGATCTTATACTGATAGAGGAGGAGGCGACGCTGATCTTATTATAATGATAGAGGAGGAGGCGACGCTGATCTTATTATAGTGATAGAGGAGGAGGTGACGCTGATCTTATTATAATGATAGAGGAGGTGACGCTGATCTTATTATAATGATAGAGGAGGAGGCGACGCTGATCTTATTATAGTGATAGAGGAGGAGGTGACGCTGATCTTATTATAATGATAGAGGAGGAGGTGACGCTGATCTTATTATAATGATAGAGGAGGAGGTGACGCTGATCTTATTATAATGATGGAGAAGGCGACGCTGATCTTATTATAATGATAGAGGAGGTGACGCTGATCTTATTATAATGATGGAGGAAGTGACGCTGATCTTATTATAATGATAGAGGAGGAGGGGACGCTGATCTTATTATAATGATAGAGGAGGAGGTGACGCTGATCTTATTATAATGATGGAGAAGGCGACGCTGATCTTATTATAATGATAGAGGAGGTGACGCTGATCTTATTATAATGATGGAGGAAGTGACGCTGATCTTATTATAATGATAGAGGAGGAGGGGACGCTGATCTTATTATAATGATGGAGGAGGTGACGCTGATCTTATTATAATGATAGAGGAGGAGGCGACGCTGATCTTATACTGATAGAGGAGGAGGCGACGCTGATCTTATTATAATGATAGAGGAGGAGGTGACGCTGATCTTATTATAATGATAGAGGAGGAGGTGACGCTGATCTTATTATAATGATGGAGAAGGCGACGCTGATCTTATTATAATGATAGAGGAGGTGACGCTGATCTTATTATAATGATGGAGGAAGTGACGCTGATCTTATTATAATGATAGAGGAGGAGGGGACGCTGATCTTATTATAATGATGGAGGAGGTGACGCTGATCTTATTATAATGATAGAGGAGGAGGCGACGCTGATCTTATACTGATAGAGGAGGAGGCGACGCTGATCTTATTATAATGATAGAGGAGGAGGTGACGCTGATCTTATTATAATGATGGAGGAGGAGGCGACGCTGATCTTATTATAATGATAAAGGAGGAGGTGACGCTGATCTTATTATAATGATAGAGGAGGAGGCGACGCTGATCTTAATATAATGATAGAGGAGGAGGCGACGCTGATCTTAATATAATGATAAAGGAGGAGGTGACGCTGATCTTATTATACTGATAGAGGAGGAGGTGACGCTGATCTTATTATAGTGATAGAGGAGGCGACGCTGATCTTATTATAGTGATAGAGGAGGAGGTGACGCTGATCTTATTATAGTGATAGAGGAGGTGACGCTGATCTTATTATAATGATAGAGGAGGAGGTGACGCTGATCTTATTATAATGATGGAGGAGGAGGTGACGCTGATCTTATTATAGTGATAGAGGAGGAGGTGACGCTTATCTTATTATGATAGAGGAGGAGGTGACGCTGATCTTATAATGATAGAGGAGGAGGCGACGCTGATCTTATTATAGTGATAGAGGAGGCGACGCTGATCTTATTATAATGATAGAGGAGGAGGTGACGCTGATCTTATTATAATGATAGAGGAGGTGACGCTGATCTTATTATAGTGAAAGAGGAGGTGACGCTGATCTTATTATAGTGATAGAGGAGAAGGTGACGCTGATCTTATTATACTGATAGAGAAGGAGGCGACGCTGATCTTATAATGATGGAGGAGGTGACGCTGATCTTATTATAGTGATAGAGGAGGAGGCGACGCTGATCTTATTATTATGATAGAGGAGGAGGTGACGCTGATCTTATTATAGTGATAGAGGAGGTGACGCTGATCTTATTATAATGATAGAGGAGAAGGTGACGCTGATCTTATTATAATGATAGAGGAGGTGACGCTGATCTTATTATAATGATGGAGGAGGTGACGCTGATCTTATTATAATGATAGAGGAGGAGGCGACGCTGATCTTATAATGATGGAGGAGGAGGTGACGCTGATCTTATTATAATGATAGAGGAGGAGGCGACGCTGATCTTATAATGATGGAGGAGGAGGTGACGCTGATCTTATTATAATGATAGAGGAGGTGACGCTGATCTTATAATGATGGAGAAGGCGACGCTGATCTTATACTGATAGAGGGGGTGACGCTGATCTTATACTGATAGAGGAGGCGACGCTGATCTTATAATGATAGAGGAGGAGGCGACGCTGATCTTATTATACTGATAGAGGAGGAGGCGACGCTGATCTTATTATAGTGATAGAGGACGAGGTGACGCTGATCTTATAGTGATGGAGGAGGAGGCGACGCTGATCTTATAATGATAGAGGAGGAGGTGACGCTGATCTTATTATAATGATAGAGGAGGAGGTGACGCTGATCTTATTATAGTGATAGAGGAGGCGACGCTGATCTTATTATAGTGATAGAGGAGGAGGTGACGCTGATCTTATTATAATGATAGAGGAGGTGACGCTGATCTTATTATAATGATAGAGAAGGAGGCGACGCTGATCTTATAGTGATAGAGGAGGAGGTGACGCTGATCTTATTATAATGATGGAGGAGGTGACGCTGATCTTATTATAATGATAGAGGAGGAGGCGACGCTGATCTTATTATAATGATAGAGGAGGAGGCGACGCTGATCTTATACTGATAGAGGAGGAGGCGACGCTGATCTTATTATAATGATAGAGGAGGAGGTGACGCTGATCTTATTATAATGGTAGAGGAGGAGGTGACGCTGATCTTATTATAATGATAGAGGAGGTGACGCTGATCTTATTATAATGATAGAGGAGGAGGTGACGCTGATCTTATTATAGTGATAGAGGAGGAGGCGACGCTGATCTTATTATAATGATGGAGGAGGTGACGCTGATCTTATTATAATGATAGAGGAGGAGGTGACGCTGATCTTATTATAGTGATAGAGGAGGAGGCGACGCTGATCTTATTATAATGATAGAGGAGGAGGTGACGCTGATCTTATTATAATGATAGAGGAGGAGGCGACGCTGATCTTTTTATAGTGATAGAGGAGGAGGTGACGCTGATCTTATTATAGTGATGGAGGAGGAGGCGACGCTGATCTTATTATAGTGATAGAGGAGGTGACGCTGATCTTATTATAATGATGGAGGAGGAGGAGGTGACGCTGATCTTATTATAGTGATAGAGGAGGAGGTGACGCTGATCTTATTATACTGATAGAGGAGGAGGTGACGCTGATCTTATTATAATGATAGAGGAGGAGGTGACGCTGATCTTATTATAATGATGGAGGAGGTGACGCTGATCTTATTATAGTGATAGAGGAGGTGACGCTGATCTTATTATAGTGATAGAGGAGGAGGCGACGCTGATCTTATTATACTGATAGAGGAGGTGACGCTGATCTTATTATACTGATAGAGGAGGTGACGCTGATCTTATTATAATGATAGAGGAGGCGACGCTGATCTTATTATAGTGATAGAGGAGGAGGCGACGCTGATCTTATTATAATAGAGGAGGAGGTGACGCTGATCTTATTATAATAGAGGAGGAGGTGACGCTGATCTTATTATAATGATTGAGGAGGTGACGCTGATCTTATTATAATGATAGAGGAGGAGGTGACGCTGATCTTATTTTAATAGAGGAGGAGGTGACGCTGATCTTAATATAATGATAGAGGAGGAGGTGACGCTGATCTTATTATACTGATAGAGGAGGTGACGCTGATCTTATAATGATAGAGGAGGTGACGCTGATCTTCTTATTATAATGATGGAGGAGGAGGTGACGCTGATCTTATTATAATGATGGAGGAGGTGACGCTGATCTTATTATACTGATAGAGGAGGAGGTGACGCTGATCTTATTATAATGATAGAGGAGGAGGCGATGCTGATCTTCTTATAATGATAGAGGAGGCGACGCTGATCTTCTTATAATGATAGAGGAGGAGGTGACGCTGATCTTATTATACTGATAGAGGAGGAGGTGACGCTGATCTTTTTATAGTGATAGAGGAGGAGGTGACGCTGATCTTATAATGATGGAGGAGGAGGCGACGCTGATCTTATAGTGATAGAGGAGGAGGTGACGCTGATCTTATTATAATGATGGAGGAGGAGGTGACGCTGATCTTATTATAATGATAGAGGAGGAGGTGACGCTGATCTTATAATGATGGAGGTGGAGGAGGCGACGCTGATCTTATTATAGTGATAGAGGAGGTGACGCTGATCTTATTATAATGATAGAGGAGGAGGTGACGCTGATCTTATAATGATAGAGGAGGAGGCGACGCTGATCTTATTATAATGATAGAGGAGGAGGTGACGCTGATCTTATTATAATGATGGAGGAGGAGGCGACGCTGATCTTATTATAATGATGGAGGAGGAGGTGACGCTGATCTTATTATAGTGATAGAGGAGGAGGTGACGCTGATCTTATTATAATGATAGAGGAGGAGGCGACGCTGATCTTAATATAATGATAAAGGAGAAGGTGACGCTGATCTTATTATAATGATAGAGAAGGAGGCCGACGCTGATCTTATAATGATGGAGGAGGTGACGCTGATCTTATTATACTGATAGAGGAGGAGGTGACGCTGATCTTATAATGATGGAGGAGGTGACGCTGATCTTATTATAATGATAGAGGAGGTGACGCTGATCTTATTATAGTGATAGAGGAGGAGGCGACGGGGGGGCTGATCTTATTATAATGATAGAGGAGGAGGCGACGCTGATCTTATTATACTGATAGAGGAGGAGGTGACGCTGATCTTATTATAGTGATAGAGGAGGAGGTGACGCTGATCTTATAATGATAAAGGAGAAGGTGACGCTGATCTTATTATAATGATAGAGGAGGAGGTGACGCTGATCTTATTATAATGATAGAGGAGGAGGCGACGCTGATCTTCTTATAATGATAGAGGAGGAGGTGACGCTAATCTTCTTATTATAATGATGGAGGAGGAGGGGGGGGGGTGACGCTGATCTTATTTAATGATGAGGAGGAGGGGCGCTGATCTTATAATGATGGAGGAGGAGGCGACGCTGATCTTATAGTGATAGAGGAGGAGGTGACGCTGATCTTATTATAGTGATAGAGGAGGAGGTGACGCTGATCTTATTATAATGATAGAGGAGGAGGTGACGCTGATCTTATAGGGGGGGTGGGTTGGGGGCAATGATGGGAGGAGGCGACGCTGATCTTATTATAGTGATAGAGGAGGGGTGACGCTGATCTTATTATAGTGATAGAGGAGGAGGAGGTGACGCTGATCTTATTATAGTGATAGAGGAGGAGGTGACGCTGATCTTATTATAATGATAGAGGAGGAGGTGACGCTGATCTTATTATAATGATGGAGGAGGCGGGACGCGGGGGGCGTGATCTTATTATAGTGATAGAGGAGGTGACGCTGATCTTATTATAATGATGGAGGAAGTGACGCTGATCTTATTATAATGATAGAGGAGGAGGTGACGCTGATCTTATAATGATAGAGGAGGAGGTGACGCTGATCTTATTATAGTGATAGAGGAGGAGGTGACGCTGATCTTATTATAATGATAGAGGAGGTGACGCTGATCTTATTATAGTGATAGAGGAGGTGACGCTGATCTTATTATAATGATGGAGGAGGTGACGCTGATCTTATTATAGTGATAGAGGAGGTGACGCTGATCTTATTATAATGATGGAGGACGAGGTGTCGCTGATCTTATTATACTGATAGAGGAGGAGGTGACGCTGATCTTATTATACTGATATAGGAGGAGGTGACGCTGATCTTATTATAATTATGGAGGAGGTGACGCTGATCTTATTATAATGATAGAGGAGGAGGCGACGCTGATCTTATACTGATAGAGGAGGGGTGGTGACGCTGATCTTATAATGATAGAGGAGGAGGCGACGCTGATCTTATTATAATGATAGAGGAGGAGGTGACGCTGATCTTATTATAATGATAGAGGAGGCGACGCTGATCTTATTATACTGATAGAGGAGGAGGCGACGCTGATCTTATTATACTGATAGAGGAGGAGGTGACGCTGATCTTATTATAATGATGGAGGAGGAGGCGACGCTGATCTTATTATAATGATGGAGGAGGAGGTGACGCTGATCTTATTATAGTGATAGAGGAGGAGGTAACGCTTATCTTATAATGATAGAGGAGGTGACGCTGATCTTATTATAATGATAGAGGAGGCGACGCTGATCTTATTATAGTGATAGAGGAGGAGGTGACGCTGATCTTAATATTATGATAAAGGAGAAGGTGACGCTGATCTTATTATACTGATAGAGAAGGAGGCGACGCTGGTCTTATAATGATGGAGGAGGTGACGCTGATCTTATTATAATGATAGAGGAGGAGGTGACGCTGATCTTATTATAATGATAGAGGAGGTGACGCTGATCTTATTATAATGATAGAGGAGGAGGCGACGCTGATCTTATTATAATGATAGAGGAGGTGACGCTGATCTTATAATGATGGAGAAGGCAACGCTGATCTTATTATAGTGATAGAGGAGGTGACGCTGATCTTATTATAATGATGGAGGAGGTGACGCTGATCTTATAATGATAGAGGAGGGGGTGACGCTGATCTTATTATAGTGATAGAGGAGGCGACGCTGATCTTATACTGATAGAGGGTGTGACGCTGATCATATACTGATAGAGGAGGCGACGCTGATCTTATTATACTGATAGAGGAGGAGGTGACGCTGATCTTATAGTGATAGAGGAGGAGGTGACGCTGATCTTATTATAATGATGGAGGAGGTGACGCTGATCTTATTATAATGATAGAGGAGGTGACGCTGATCTTATTATAATGATGGAGGAGGTGACGCTGATCTTATTATAATGATAGAGGAGGTGACGCTGATCTTATTATAATGATAGAGGAGGAGGCGACGCTGATCTTATTATAATGATAGAGGAGGAGGCGACGCTGATCTTATTATAATGATAGAGGAGGAGGTGACGCTGATCTTATTATAATGATGGAGGAGGTGACGCTGATCTTATTATAATGATAGAGGAGGAGGTGACGCTGATCTTATAATGATAGAGTAGGAGGTGACGCTGATCTTATTATAATGATAGAGGAGGAGGCGACGCTTATCTTATTATAGTGATAGAGGAGGTGACGCTGATCTTATTATAATGATGGAGGAGGAGGCGACGCTTATCTTATTATAATGATGGAGGAGGTGACGCTGATCTTATTATACTGATAGAGGAGGCGACGCTGATCTTATAGTGATAGAGGAGGAGGTGACGCTGATCTTATTATACTGATAGAGGAGGAGGTGACGCTGATCTTATTATAATGATAGAGGAGGTGACGCTGATCTTATTATAATGATAGAGGAGGTGACGCTGATCTTATTATACTGATGGAGGAGGAGGCGACGCTGATCTTATTATAATGATAGAGGAGGAGGTGACGCTGATCTTATTATAGTGATAGAGGAGGAGGTGACGCTGATCTTATTATACTGATAGAGGAGGTGACGCTGATCTTATTATAATGATAGAGGAGGAGGCGACGCTGATCTTATTATAATGATAGAGGAGGAGGCGACGCTGATCTTATTATAGTGATAGAGGAGGAGGTGACGCTGATCTTATTATAATGATAGAGGAGGCGACGCTGATCTTATTATAGTGATAGAGGAGGTGACGCTGATCTTTTTATAGTGATAGAGGAGGAGGTGACGCTGATCTTATTATAATGATGGAGGAGGAGGTGACGCTGATCTTATTATACTGATAGAGGAGGAGGCGACGCTGATCTTATAATGATGGAGGAGGAGGAGGTGACGCTGATCTTATTATAGTGATAGAGGAGGTGACGCTGATCTTATAATGATAGAGGAGGTGACGCTGATCTTATTATAATGATAGAGGAGGCGACGCTGATCTTTTTATAGTGATAGAGGAGGAGGTGACGCTGATCTTCTTATAATGATAGAGGAGGAGGTGACGCTGATCTTATTATAATGATAGAGGAGGCGACGCTGATCTTATTATAGTGATAGAGGAGGTGACGCTGATCTTATTATAATGATAGAGGAGGAGGCGACGCTGATCTTTTTATAGTGATAGAGGAGGAGGTGACGCTGATCTTATTATAATGATGGAGGAGGAGGTGACGCTGATCTTATAATGATGGAGGAGGAGGAGGTGACGCTGATCTTATTATAGTGATAGAGGAGGTGACGCTGATCTTATAATGATAGAGGAGGTGACGCTGATCTTATTATAATGATAGAGGAGGAGGTGACGCTGATCTTATTATAATGACGGAGGAGGAGGCGACGCTGATCTTATTATACTGATGGAGGAGGTGACGCTGATCTTATTATAATGATTGAGGAGGTGACGCTGATCTTATTATAATGATGGAGGAGGCGACGCTGATCTTATAATGATAGAGGAGGAGGCGACGCTGATCTTATTATACTGATAGAGAAGGAGGTGACGCTGATCTTATTATAGTGATAGAGGAGGAGGCGACGCTGATCTTATTATAGTGATAGAGGAGGCGACGCTGATCTTATTATACTGATAGAGAAGGAGGTGACGCTGATCTTATTATAGTGATAGAGGAGGAGGTGACGCTGATCTTATTATAATGATAGAGGAGGCGACGCTGATCTTATTATAATGATAGAGGAGGCGACGCTGATCTTATTATAATGATGGAGGAGGTGACGCTGATCTTATTATAATGATGGAGGAGGCGACGCTGATCTTATTATAGTGATGGAGGAGGTGACGCTGATCTTATTATAATGATAGAGGAGGAGATGACGCTGATCTTATTATAATGATAGAGGAGGAGGTGACGCTGATCTTATTATACTGATAGAGAAGGAGGCGACGCTGATCTTATAATGATGGAGGAGGCGACGCTGATCTTATTATAGTGATGGAGGAGGAGATGACGCTGATCTTATTATAATGATAGAGGAGGAGGTGACGCTGATCTTATTATACTGATGGAGGAGGAGGTGACGCTGATCTTATTATAATGATGGAGGAGGTGACGCTGATCTTATTATAATGATAGAGGAGGAGGCGACGCTGATCTTATTATAATGATAGAGGAGGAGGTGACGCTGATCTTATTATAGTGATAGAGGAGGAGGTGACGCTGATCTTATTATAATGATAGAGGAGGAGGTGACGCTGATCTTATTATAGTGATAGAGGAGGATGTGACGCTGATCTTATTATAATGATGGAGGAGGTGACGCTGATCTTATTATACTGATAGAGGAGAAGGTGACGCTGATCTTATTATAATGATAGAGGAGGAGGCGACGCTGATCTTATTATAATGATGGAGGAGGTGACGCTGATCTTATAATGATAGAGGAGGGGGTGACGCTGATCTTATTATAGTGATAGAGGAGGCGACGCTGATCTTATACTTATAGAGGGTGTGACGCTGATCATATACTGATAGAGGAGGCGACGCTGATCTTATTATACTGATAGAGGAGGAGGTGACGCTGATCTTATAGTGATAGAGGAGGAGGTGACGCTGATCTTATTATAATGATGGAGGAGGTGACGCTGATCTTATTATAATGATGGAGGAGGTGACGCTGATCTTATTATAATGATAGAGGAGGTGACGCTGATCTTATAGTGATAGAGCAGGAGGTGACGCTGATCTTATTATAGTGATAGAGGAGGAGGTGACGCTGATCTTATTATAATTATAGAGGAGGAGGCGACGCTGATCTTATTATAATGATAGAGGAGGAGGTGACGCTGATCTTATTATAATGATAGAGGAGGAGGTGACGCTGATCTTATTATAATGATGGAGGAGGTGACGCTGATCTTATTATAATGATAGAGGAGGAGGTGACGCTGATCTTATAATGATAGAGGAGGTGACGCTGATCTTATAATGATAGAGGAGGTGACGCTGATCTTATTATACTGATAGAGGAGGTGACGCTGATCTTATTATAATGATAGAGGAGGTGACGCTGATCTTATTATAATGATAGAGGAGGAGGTGACGCTGATCTTATTATAATGATACAGGAGGAGGCGACGCTGATCTTATTATAATGATAGAGGAGGAGGTGACGCTGATCTTATTATAATGATGGAGGAGGTGACGCTGATCTTATTATAATGATAGAGGAGGAGGTGACGCTGATCTTATAATGATAGAGTAGGAGGTGACGCTGATCTTATTATAATGATGGAGGAGGTGACGCTGATCTTATTATAATGATAGAGGAGGAGGTGACGCTGATCTTATAATGATAGAGTAGGAGGTGACGCTGATCTTATTATAATGATAGAGGAGGAGGCGACGCTTATCTTATTATAGTGATAGAGGAGGTGACGCTGATCTTATTATAATGATGGAGGAGGAGGCGACGCTTATCTTATTATAATGATGGAGGAGGAGGTGACGCTGATCTTATTATACTGATAGAGGAGGCGACGCTGATCTTATAGTGATAGAGGAGGAGGTGACGCTGATCTTATTATAATGATGGAGGAGGAGGCGACGCTGATCTTATTATACTGATAGAGGAGGAGGTGACGCTGATCTTATTATAATGATAGAGGAGGAGGTGACGCTGATCTTATAATGATAGAGGAGGAGGTGACGCTGATCTTATTATAATGATGGAGGAGGTGACGCTGATCTTATTATAATGATAGAGGAGGAGGTGACGCTGATCTTATTATGATGGAGGAGGAGGTGACGCTGATCTTATTATACTGATAGAGGAGGAGGCGACGCTGATCTTATTATAATGATAGAGGAGGTGACGCTGATCTTATTATAATGATAGAGGAGGAGGCGACGCTGATCTTATTATAGTGATAGAGGAGGAGGCGACGCTGATCTTATTATAATGATAGAGGAGGAGGCGACGCTGATCTTATTATAGTGATAGAGGAGGAGGTGACGCTGATCTTATTATAGTGATAGAGGAGGAGGTGACGCTGATCTTATTATAATGATAGAGGAGGAGGCGACGCTGATCTTATTATAATGATAGAGGAGGAGGCGACGCTGATCTTATTATAGTGATAGAGGAGGAGGTGACGCTGATCTTATTATAATGATAGAGGAGGAGGCGACGCTGATCTTATTATAGTGATGGAGGAGGAGGTGACGCTGATCTTATTATAATGATAGAGGAGGAGGTGACGCTGATCTTATTATACTGATAGAGGAGGAGGCGACGCTGATCTTATAATGATGGAGGAGGAGGCGACGCTGATCTTATTATAGTGATAGAGGAGGAGGTGACGCTGATCTTATAATGATAGAGGAGGTGACGCTGATCTTATTATAGTGATAGAGGAGGCGACGCTGATCTTATAATGATAGAGGAGGAGGTGACGCTGATCTTATTATAATGACGGAGGAGGTGACGCTGATCTTATTATAATGATAGAGGAGGAGGCGACGCTGATCTTATTATAGTGATAGAGGAGGCGACGCTGATCTTATACTGATAGAGGAGGAGGTGACGCTGATCTTATTATACTGATAGAGGAGGAGGCGACGCTGATCTTATTATAGTGATAGAGGAGGAGGCGACGCTGATCTTATTATAGTGATAGAGGAGGCGACGCTGATCTTATTATAATGATAGAGGAGGCGACGCTGATCTTATTATAATGATAGAGGAGGCGACGCTGATCTTATTATAGTGATAGAGGAGGTGACGCTGATCTTATTATAATGATGGAGGAGGTGACGCTGATCTTATTATAATGATGGAGGAGGAGGTGACGCTGATCTTATTATACTGATAGAGGAGGCGACGCTGATCTTATTATAGTGATGGAGGAGGTGACGCTGATCTTATTATAATGATAGAGGAGGAGATGACGCTGATCTTATAGTGATAGAGGAGGTGACGCTGATCTTATTATACTGATAGAGAAGGAGGCGACGCTGATCTTATAATGATGGAGGAGGCGACGCTGATCTTATTATAGTGATAGAGGAGGAGGTGACGCTGATCTTATTATAATGATAGAGGAGGAGGCGACGCTGATCTTATTATAATGATAGAGGAGGAGGTGACGCTGATCTTATTATACTGATAGAGGAGGAGGTGACGCTGATCTTATTATAGTGATAGAGGAGGAGGTGACGCTGATCTTATTATAATGATGGAGGAGGTGACGCTGATCTTATTATAATGATGGAGGAGGTGACGCTGATCTTATTATAATGATAGAGGAGGAGGCGACGCTGATCTTATTATAATGATAGAGGAGGAGGTGACGCTGATCTTATTATAATGATAGAGGAGGTGACGCTGATCTTATTATACTGATAGAGGAGGAGGTGACGCTGATCTTATTATACTGATAGAGGAGGAGGTGACGCTGATCTTATTATAGTGATAGAGGAGGCGACGCTGATCTTTTTATAATGATAGAGGAGGAGGTGACGCTGATTTTTTTATAATGATAGAGGAGGAGGTGACGCTGATCTTATTATAATGATAGAGGAGGAGGTGACGCTGATCTTATTATAATGATGTAGAAGGTGACGCTGATCTTATACTGATAGAGGAGGAGGTGACGCTGATCTTATTATGATAGAGGAGGCGACGCTGATCTTATAATGATAGAGGAGGAGGCGACGCTTATCTTATTATACTGATAGAGGAGGCGACGCTGATCTTATTATAATGATGGAGGAGGCGACGCTGATCTTATAATGATAGAGGAGGTGACGCTGATCTTATAATGATAGAGGAGGTGACGCTGATCTTATTATAATGATAGAGGAGGTGACGCTTATCTTATAATGATAGAGGAGGAGGTGACGCTGATCTTATAATGATGGAGGAGGTGACGCTGATCTTATTAAAATAGAGGAGGAGGTGACGCTGATCTTATTATAATGATAGAGGAGGTGACGCTGATCTTATTATAGTGATAGAGGAGGAGGAGGTGACGCTGATCTTATTATACTGATAGAGGAGGCGACGCTGATCTTATTATAGTGATAGAGGAGGTGACGCTGATCTTATTATACTGATAGAGGAGGAGGCGACGCTGATCTTATTATAATGATAGAGGAGGCGACGCTGATCTTATTATAGTGATAGAGGAGGTGACGCTGATCTTATTATAATGATAGAGGAGGTGACGCTGATCTTATTATAATGATAGAGGGGGTGACGCTTATCTTATAATGATGGAGGAGGAGGTGACGCTGATCTTATAATGATGGAGGAGGTGACGCTGATCTTATTATAATTGAGGAGGAGGTGACGCTGATCTTATTATAATGATAGAGGAGGTGACGCTGATCTTATTATAATGATAGAGGAGGCGACGCTGATCTTATAATGATAGAGGAGGAGGTGACGCTGATCTTATAATGATAGAGGAGGAGGCGACGCTAATCTTATTATAATGATGGAGGAGGAGGTGACGCTGATCTTATTATAGTGATAGAGGAGGAGGCGACGCTGATCTTATAGTGATAGAGGAGGAGGCGACGCTGATCTTATTATAATGATAGAGGAGGAGACGCTTATCTTATTATAATGATAGAGGAGGAGGTGACGCTGATCTTATTATAGTGATAGAGGAGGAGGTGACGCTGATCTTATAATGATAGAGGAGGAGGTGACGCTGATCTTATTATAATGATGGAGGAGGAGGCGACGCTGATCTTATTATAGTGATAGAGGAGGAGACGCTTATCTTATTATAATGATAGAGGAGGTGACGCTGATCTTATTATAGTGATAGAGGAGGAGGCGACGCTGATCTTATTATAATGATAGAGGAGGCGACGCTGATCTTATTATAATGATAGAGGAGGAGGTGACGCTGATCTTATTATAGTGATAGAGGAGGAGACGCTTATCTTATTATAATGATAGAGGAGGTGACGCTGATCTTATTATAGTGATAGAGGAGGAGGTGACGCTGATCTTATTATAATGATAGAGGAGGCGACGCTGATCTTATTATAATGATAGAGGAGGCGACGCTGATCTTATTATAATGATAGAGGAGAAGGTGACGCTGATCTTATAATGATAGAGGAGGAGGCGACGCTGATCTTATTATAATGATAGAGGAGGAGGTGACGCTGATCTTATTATAATGATAGAGGAGAAGGAGGTGACGCTGATCTTATTATAGTGATAGAGGAGGAGGTGACGCTGATCTTATTATAATGATAGAGGAGGAGGTGACGCTGATCTTATAATGATAGAGGAGAAGGAGGTGACGCTGATCTTATTATAGTGATAGAGGAGGAGGTGACGCTGATCTTATTATAGTGATAGAGGAGGAGGTGACGCTGATCTTATTATAGTGATAGAGGAGGAGGTGACGCTGATCTTATTATAGTGATAGAGGAGGCGACGCTGATCTTATTATAATGATAGAGGAGGAGGTGACGCTGATCTTATTATAGTGATAGAGAAGGTGACGCTGATCTTATTATAGTGATAGAGGAGGCGACGCTGATCTTATTATAATGATAGAGGAGGAGGTGACGCTGATCTTATTATAATGATGGAGGAGGTGACGCTGATCTTATTATACTGATAGAGGAGGAGGTGACGCTGATCTTATTATAATGATAGAGGAGGAGGTGACGCTGATCTTATTATAATGATAGAGGAGGAGACGCTGATCTTATTATAATGATAGAGGAGGAGGTGACGCTGATCTTATTATAGTGATAGAGGAGGAGGTGACGCTGATCTTATTATAATGATAGAGGAGGAGGCGACGCTGATCTTATTATAATGATGGAGGAGGAGGTGACGCTGATCTTATTATAATGATAAAGTAGGAGGCGACGCTGATCTTATTATAATGATAGAGGAGAAGGTGACGCTGATCTTATTATAATGATAGAGGAGAAGGAGGTGACGCTGATCTTATTATAGTGATAGAGGAGGAGGTGACGCTGATCTTATTATAATGATAGAGGAGAAGGAGGTGACGCTGATCTTATTATAGTGATAGAGGAGGAGGTGACGCTTATCTTATTATAATGATAGAGGAGGAGGTGACGCTGATCTTATAATGATAGAGGAGGTGACGCTGATCTTATTATAGTGATAGAGGAGGAGGTGACGCTTATCTTATTATAATGATAGAGGAGAAGGTGACGCTGATCTTATAATGATAGAGGAGGTGACGCTGATCTTATTATAATGATAGAGGAGGCGACGCTGATCTTATTATAGTGATAGAGGAGGAGGTGACGCTGATCTTATTATAATGATGGAGGAGGTGACGCTGATCTTATTATAGTGATAGAGGAGGAGGCGACGCTGATCTTATTATAATGATAGAGGAGGAGGCGACGCTGATCTTATTATAGTGATAGAGGAGGAGGTGACGCTGATCTTATTATAATGATAGAGGAGGAGGTGACGCTGATCTTATTATAGTGATAGAGGAGGAGGTGACGCTGATCTTATTATAATGATGGAGGAGGAGGTGACGCTGATCTTATTATAATGATAGAGGAGGAGGTGACGCTGATCTTATTATAGTGATAGAGGAGGTGACGCTGATCTTATTATAATGATAGAGGAGGAGGTGACGCTGATCTTATTATAGTGATAGAGGAGGTGACGCTGATCTTATTATAATGATAGAGGAGGAGGTGACGCTTATCTTATTATATTGATAGAGGAGGAGGCGACGCTGATCTTATAATGATAGAGGAGGAGGCGACGCTGATCTTATAATGATAGAGGAGGAGGTGACGCTGATCTTATTATAATGATAGAGGAGGCGACGCTGATCTTATTATACTGATAGAGGAGGAGGCGACGCTGATCTTATTATAGTGATAGAGGAGGAGGCGACGCTGATCTTATTATACTGATAGAGGAGGTGACGCTGATCTTATTATACTGATAGAGGAGGTGACGCTGATCTTATTATAATGATAGAGGAGGCGACGCTGATCTTATTATACTGATAGAGGAGGAGGCGACGCTGATCTTATTATAATGATAGAGGAGGAGGTGACGCTGATCTTATTATAGTGATAGAGGAGGCGACGCTGATCTTATTATACTGATAGAGGAGGTGACGCTGATCTTATTATAATGATAGAGGAGGCGACGCTGATCTTATTATACTGATAGAGGAGGAGGCGACGCTGATCTTATTATAATGATAGAGGAGGTGACGCTGATCTTATTATAATGATAGAGGAGGTGACGCTGATCTTATTATAGTGATAGAGGAGGAGGTGACGCTGATCTTATTATAGTGATAGAGGAGGAGGTGACGCTGATCTTATTATAGTGATAGAGGAGGCGACGCTGATCTTATTATAATGATGGAGGACGAGGTGACGCTGATCTTATTATACTGATAGAGGAGGAGGCGACGCTAATCTTATTATAATGATGGAGGAGGAGGTGACGCTGATCTTATTATAGTGATAGAGGAGGAGGTGACGCTGATCTTATTATAGTGATAGAGGAGGAGGTGACGCTGATCTTATTATAATGATAGAGGAGGAGGTGACGCTGATCTTATTATAATGATAGAGGAGGCGACGCTGATCTTATTATAATGATAGAGGAGGCGACGCTGATCTTATTATAGTGATAGAGGAGGAGGCGACGCTGATCTTATTATAATGATAGAGGAGGAGGTGACGCTGATCTTATTATAATGATAGAGGAGGTGACGCTGATCTTATTATAGTGATAGAGGAGGAGGTAACGCTTATCTTATAATGATAGAGGAGGTGACGCTGATCTTATTATAATGATAGAGGAGGCGACGCTGATCTTATTATAGTGATAGAGGAGGAGGTGACGCTGATCTTAATATTATGATAAAGGAGAAGGTGACGCTGATCTTATTATACTGATAGAGAAGGAGGCGACGCTGGTCTTATAATGATGGAGGAGGTGATGCTGATCTTATTATAATGATAGAGGAGGAGGTGACGCTGATCTTATTATAATGATAGAGGAGGTGACGCTGATCTTATTATAATGATAGAGGAGGAGGCGACGCTGATCTTATTATAATGATAGAGGAGGTGACGCTGATCTTATAATGATGGAGAAGGCAACGCTGATCTTATTATAGTGATAGAGGAGGTGACGCTGATCTTATTATAATGATGGAGGAGGTGACGCTGATCTTATAATGATAGAGGAGGGGGTGACGCTGATCTTATTATAGTGATAGAGGAGGCGACGCTGATCTTATACTGATAGAGGGTGTGACGCTGATCATATACTGATAGAGGAGGCGACGCTGATCTTATTATACTGATAGAGGAGGAGGTGACGCTGATCTTATAGTGATAGAGGAGGAGGTGACGCTGATCTTATTATAATGATGGAGGAGGTGACGCTGATCTTATTATAATGATAGAGGAGGTGACGCTGATCTTATTATAATGATGGAGGAGGTGACGCTGATCTTATTATAATGATAGAGGAGGTGACGCTGATCTTATTATAATGATAGAGGAGGAGGCGACGCTGATCTTATTATAATGATAGAGGAGGAGGCGACGCTGATCTTATTATAATGATAGAGGAGGAGGTGACGCTGATCTTATTATAATGATGGAGGAGGTGACGCTGATCTTATTATAATGATAGAGGAGGAGGTGACGCTGATCTTATAATGATAGAGTAGGAGGTGACGCTGATCTTATTATAATGATAGAGGAGGAGGCGACGCTTATCTTATTATAGTGATAGAGGAGGTGACGCTGATCTTATTATAATGATGGAGGAGGAGGCGACGCTTATCTTATTATAATGATGGAGGAGGTGACGCTGATCTTATTATACTGATAGAGGAGGCGACGCTGATCTTATAGTGATAGAGGAGGAGGTGACGCTGATCTTATTATACTGATAGAGGAGGAGGTGACGCTGATCTTATTATAATGATAGAGGAGGTGACGCTGATCTTATTATAATGATAGAGGAGGTGACGCTGATCTTATTATACTGATGGAGGAGGAGGCGACGCTGATCTTATTATAATGATAGAGGAGGAGGTGACGCTGATCTTATTATAGTGATAGAGGAGGAGGTGACGCTGATCTTATTATACTGATAGAGGAGGTGACGCTGATCTTATTATAATGATAGAGGAGGAGGCGACGCTGATCTTATTATAATGATAGAGGAGGAGGCGACGCTGATCTTATTATAGTGATAGAGGAGGAGGTGACGCTGATCTTATTATAATGATAGAGGAGGCGACGCTGATCTTATTATAGTGATAGAGGAGGTGACGCTGATCTTTTTATAGTGATAGAGGAGGAGGTGACGCTGATCTTATTATAATGATGGAGGAGGAGGTGACGCTGATCTTATTATACTGATAGAGGAGGAGGCGACGCTGATCTTATAATGATGGAGGAGGAGGAGGTGACGCTGATCTTATTATAGTGATAGAGGAGGTGACGCTGATCTTATAATGATAGAGGAGGTGACGCTGATCTTATTATAATGATAGAGGAGGCGACGCTGATCTTTTTATAGTGATAGAGGAGGAGGTGACGCTGATCTTCTTATAATGATAGAGGAGGAGGTGACGCTGATCTTATTATAATGATAGAGGAGGCGACGCTGATCTTATTATAGTGATAGAGGAGGAGGCGACGCTGATCTTATTATAATGATAGAGGAGGTGACGCTGATCTTATTATAATGATAGAGGAGGAGGCGACGCTGATCTTTTTATAGTGATAGAGGAGGAGGTGACGCTGATCTTATTATAATGATGGAGGAGGAGGTGACGCTGATCTTATAATGATGGAGGAGGAGGAGGTGACGCTGATCTTATTATAGTGATAGAGGAGGTGACGCTGATCTTATAATGATAGAGGAGGTGACGCTGATCTTATTATAATGATAGAGGAGGAGGTGACGCTGATCTTATTATAATGACGGAGGAGGAGGCGACGCTGATCTTATTATACTGATGGAGGAGGTGACGCTGATCTTATTATAATGATTGAGGAGGTGACGCTGATCTTATTATAATGATGGAGGAGGCGACGCTGATCTTATAATGATAGAGGAGGAGGCGACGCTGATCTTATTATACTGATAGAGAAGGAGGTGACGCTGATCTTATTATAGTGATAGAGGAGGAGGCGACGCTGATCTTATTATAGTGATAGAGGAGGCGACGCTGATCTTATTATACTGATAGAGAAGGAGGTGACGCTGATCTTATTATAGTGATAGAGGAGGAGGTGACGCTGATCTTATTATAATGATAGAGGAGGCGACGCTGATCTTATTATAATGATAGAGGAGGCGACGCTGATCTTATTATAATGATGGAGGAGGTGACGCTGATCTTATTATAATGATGGAGGAGGCGACGCTGATCTTATTATAGTGATGGAGGAGGTGACGCTGATCTTATTATAATGATAGAGGAGGAGATGACGCTGATCTTATTATAATGATAGAGGAGGAGGTGACGCTGATCTTATTATACTGATAGAGAAGGAGGCGACGCTGATCTTATAATGATGGAGGAGGCGACGCTGATCTTATTATAGTGATGGAGGAGGAGATGACGCTGATCTTATTATAATGATAGAGGAGGAGGTGACGCTGATCTTATTATACTGATGGAGGAGGAGGTGACGCTGATCTTATTATAATGATGGAGGAGGTGACGCTGATCTTATTATAATGATAGAGGAGGAGGCGACGCTGATCTTATTATAATGATAGAGGAGGAGGTGACGCTGATCTTATTATAGTGATAGAGGAGGAGGTGACGCTGATCTTATTATAATGATAGAGGAGGAGGTGACGCTGATCTTATTATAGTGATAGAGGAGGATGTGACGCTGATCTTATTATAATGATGGAGGAGGTGACGCTGATCTTATTATACTGATAGAGGAGAAGGTGACGCTGATCTTATTATAATGATAGAGGAGGAGGCGACGCTGATCTTATTATAATGATGGAGGAGGTGACGCTGATCTTATAATGATAGAGGAGGGGGTGACGCTGATCTTATTATAGTGATAGAGGAGGCGACGCTGATCTTATACTTATAGAGGGTGTGACGCTGATCATATACTGATAGAGGAGGCGACGCTGATCTTATTATACTGATAGAGGAGGAGGTGACGCTGATCTTATAGTGATAGAGGAGGAGGTGACGCTGATCTTATTATAATGATGGAGGAGGTGACGCTGATCTTATTATAATGATGGAGGAGGTGACGCTGATCTTATTATAATGATAGAGGAGGTGACGCTGATCTTATAGTGATAGAGCAGGAGGTGACGCTGATCTTATTATAGTGATAGAGGAGGAGGTGACGCTGATCTTATTATAATTATAGAGGAGGAGGCGACGCTGATCTTATTATAATGATAGAGGAGGAGGTGACGCTGATCTTATTATAATGATAGAGGAGGAGGTGACGCTGATCTTATTATAATTATAGAGGAGGAGGCGACGCTGATCTTATTATAATGATAGAGGAGGAGGTGACGCTGATCTTATTATAATGATGGAGGAGGTGACGCTGATCTTATTATAATGATAGAGGAGGAGGTGACGCTGATCTTATAATGATAGAGGAGGTGACGCTGATCTTATAATGATAGAGGAGGTGACGCTGATCTTATTATACTGATAGAGGAGGTGACGCTGATCTTATTATAATGATAGAGGAGGAGGTGACGCTGATCTTATTATAATGATAGAGGAGGAGGTGACGCTGATCTTATTATAGTGATAGAGGAGGTGACGCTGATCTTATTATAGTGATAGAGGAGGTGACGCTGATCTTATTATAATGATAGAGGAGGTGACGCTGATCTTATTATAATGATAGAGGAGGAGGTGACGCTGATCTTATTATAATGATACAGGAGGAGGCGACGCTGATCTTATTATAATGATAGAGGAGGAGGTGACGCTGATCTTATTATAATGATGGAGGAGGTGACGCTGATCTTATTATAATGATAGAGGAGGAGGTGACGCTGATCTTATAATGATAGAGTAGGAGGTGACGCTGATCTTATTATAATGATGGAGGAGGTGACGCTGATCTTATTATAATGATAGAGGAGGAGGTGACGCTGATCTTATAATGATAGAGTAGGAGGTGACGCTGATCTTATTATAATGATAGAGGAGGAGGCGACGCTTATCTTATTATAGTGATAGAGGAGGTGACGCTGATCTTATTATAATGATGGAGGAGGAGGCGACGCTTATCTTATTATAATGATGGAGGAGGAGGTGACGCTGATCTTATTATACTGATAGAGGAGGCGACGCTGATCTTATAGTGATAGAGGAGGAGGTGACGCTGATCTTATTATAATGATGGAGGAGGAGGCGACGCTGATCTTATTATACTGATAGAGGAGGAGGTGACGCTGATCTTATTATAATGATAGAGGAGGAGGTGACGCTGATCTTATAATGATAGAGGAGGAGGTGACGCTGATCTTATTATAATGATGGAGGAGGTGACGCTGATCTTATTATAATGATAGAGGAGGAGGTGACGCTGATCTTATTATGATGGAGGAGGAGGTGACGCTGATCTTATTATACTGATAGAGGAGGAGGCGACGCTGATCTTATTATAATGATAGAGGAGGAGGCGACGCTGATCTTATTATAGTGATAGAGGAGGAGGCGACGCTGATCTTATTATAATGATAGAGGAGGAGGCGACGCTGATCTTATTATAGTGATAGAGGAGGAGGTGACGCTGATCTTATTATAGTGATAGAGGAGGAGGTGACGCTGATCTTATTATAATGATAGAGGAGGAGGCGACGCTGATCTTATTATAATGATAGAGGAGGAGGCGACGCTGATCTTATTATAGTGATAGAGGAGGAGGTGACGCTGATCTTATTATAATGATAGAGGAGGAGGCGACGCTGATCTTATTATAGTGATGGAGGAGGAGGTGACGCTGATCTTATTATAATGATAGAGGAGGAGGTGACGCTGATCTTATTATACTGATAGAGGAGGAGGCGACGCTGATCTTATAATGATGGAGGAGGAGGCGACGCTGATCTTATTATAGTGATAGAGGAGGAGGTGACGCTGATCTTATAATGATAGAGGAGGTGACGCTGATCTTATTATAGTGATAGAGGAGGCGACGCTGATCTTATAATGATAGAGGAGGAGGTGACGCTGATCTTATTATAATGACGGAGGAGGTGACGCTGATCTTATTATAATGATAGAGGAGGAGGCGACGCTGATCTTATTATAGTGATAGAGGAGGCGACGCTGATCTTATACTGATAGAGGAGGAGGTGACGCTGATCTTATTATACTGATAGAGGAGGAGGCGACGCTGATCTTATTATAGTGATAGAGGAGGAGGCGACGCTGATCTTATTATAGTGATAGAGGAGGCGACGCTGATCTTATTATAATGATAGAGGAGGCGACGCTGATCTTATTATAATGATAGAGGAGGCGACGCTGATCTTATTATAGTGATAGAGGAGGTGACGCTGATCTTATTATAATGATGGAGGAGGTGACGCTGATCTTATTATAATGATGGAGGAGGAGGTGACGCTGATCTTATTATACTGATAGAGGAGGCGACGCTGATCTTATTATAGTGATGGAGGAGGTGACGCTGATCTTATTATAATGATAGAGGAGGAGATGACGCTGATCTTATAGTGATAGAGGAGGTGACGCTGATCTTATTATACTGATAGAGAAGGAGGCGACGCTGATCTTATAATGATGGAGGAGGCGACGCTGATCTTATTATAGTGATAGAGGAGGAGGTGACGCTGATCTTATTATAATGATAGAGGAGGAGGCGACGCTGATCTTATTATAATGATAGAGGAGGAGGTGACGCTGATCTTATTATACTGATAGAGGAGGAGGTGACGCTGATCTTATTATAGTGATAGAGGAGGAGGTGACGCTGATCTTATTATAATGATGGAGGAGGTGACGCTGATCTTATTATAATGATGGAGGAGGTGACGCTGATCTTATTATAATGATAGAGGAGGAGGCGACGCTGATCTTATTATAATGATAGAGGAGGAGGTGACGCTGATCTTATTATAATGATAGAGGAGGTGACGCTGATCTTATTATACTGATAGAGGAGGAGGTGACGCTGATCTTATTATACTGATAGAGGAGGAGGTGACGCTGATCTTATTATAGTGATATAGAAGGTGACGCTGATCTTTTTATACTGATAGAGGAGGAGGTGACGCTGATTTTTTTATAATGATAGAGGAGGAGGTGACGCTGATCTTATTATAATGATAGAGGAGGAGGTGACGCTGATCTTATTATAATGATGTAGAAGGTGACGCTGATCTTATACTGATAGAGGAGGAGGTGACGCTGATCTTATTATGATAGAGGAGGCGACGCTGATCTTATAATGATAGAGGAGGAGGCGACGCTTATCTTATTATAATGATGGAGGAGGTGACGCTGATCTTATTATACTGATAGAGGAGGAGGTGACGCTGATCTTATTATAGTGATAGAGGAGGAGGTGACGCTGATCTTATTATAATGATAGAGGAGGCGACGCTGATCTTATTATAATGATAGAGGAGGTGACGCTGATCTTATTATACTGATAGAGGAGGTGACGCTGATCTTATTATAATGATGGAGGAGGTGACGCTGATCTTATTATAGTGATAGAGGAGGCGACGCTGATCTTATTATAGTGATAGAGGAGGTGACGCTGATCTTATTATAGTGATAGAGGAGGAGGTGACGCTGATCTTATTATAGTGATAGAGGAGGAGGCGACGCTGATCTTATTATACTGATAGAGGAGGAGGTGACGCTGATCTTATTATAATGATGGAGGAGGTGACGCTGATTTTATAATGATAGAGGAGGAGGTGACGCTGATCTTATTATAATGATAGAGGAGGTGACGCTGATCTTATTATAGTGATTGAGGAGGTGACGCTGATCTTATTATAATGATAGAGGAGGTGACGCTGATCTTATAATGATAGAGGAGGAGGTGACGCTTATCTTATTATAGTGATAGAGGAGGAGGTGACGCTGATCTTATTATAATGATAGAGGAGGTGACGCTGATCTTATTATAGTGATAGAGGAGGAGGTGACGCTGATCTTATTATAGTGATAGAGGAGGAGGTGACGCTGATCTTATAATGATAGAGGGGGAGGCGACGCTGATCTTATTATAATGATGGAGGAGGCGACGCTGATCTTATAATGATAGAGGAGGAGGTGACGCTGATCTTATTATAATGATAGAGGAGGAGGTGACGCTGATCTTATAGTGATAGAGGAGGTGACGCTGATCTTATAATGATAGAGGAGGTGACGCTGATCTTATTATAATGATAGAGGAGGTGACGCTTATCTTATAATGATAGAGGAGGAGGTGACGCTGATCTTATAATGATGGAGGAGGTGACGCTGATCTTATTAAAATAGAGGAGGAGGTGACGCTGATCTTATTATAATGATAGAGGAGGTGACGCTGATCTTATTATAGTGATAGAGGAGGAGGCGACGCTGATCTTATTATAATGATAGAGGAGGCGACGCTGATCTTATTATAGTGATAGAGGAGGTGACGCTGATCTTATTATAATGATAGAGGAGGTGACGCTGATCTTATTATAATGATAGAGGGGGTGACGCTTATCTTATAATGATGGAGGAGGAGGTGACGCTGATCTTATAATGATGGAGGAGGTGACGCTGATCTTATTATAATTGAGGAGGAGGTGACGCTGATCTTATTATAATGATAGAGGAGGTGACGCTGATCTTATTATAATGATAGAGGAGGCGACGCTGATCTTATAATGATAGAGGAGGAGGTGACGCTGATCTTATAATGATAGAGGAGGAGGCGACGCTAATCTTATTATAATGATGGAGGAGGAGGTGACGCTGATCTTATTATAGTGATAGAGGAGGAGGCGACGCTGATCTTATAGTGATAGAGGAGGAGGCGACGCTGATCTTATTATAATGATAGAGGAGGAGACGCTTATCTTATTATAATGATAGAGGAGGAGGTGACGCTGATCTTATTATAGTGATAGAGGAGGAGGTGACGCTGATCTTATAATGATAGAGGAGGAGGTGACGCTGATCTTATTATAATGATGGAGGAGGAGGCGACGCTGATCTTATTATAGTGATAGAGGAGGAGACGCTTATCTTATTATAATGATAGAGGAGGTGACGCTGATCTTATTATAGTGATAGAGGAGGAGGCGACGCTGATCTTATTATAATGATAGAGGAGGCGACGCTGATCTTATTATAATGATAGAGGAGGAGGTGACGCTGATCTTATTATAGTGATAGAGGAGGAGACGCTTATCTTATTATAATGATAGAGGAGGTGACGCTGATCTTATTATAGTGATAGAGGAGGAGGTGACGCTGATCTTATTATAATGATAGAGGAGGCGACGCTGATCTTATTATAATGATAGAGGAGGCGACGCTGATCTTATTATAATGATAGAGGAGAAGGTGACGCTGATCTTATAATGATAGAGGAGGAGGCGACGCTGATCTTATTATAATGATAGAGGAGGAGGTGACGCTGATCTTATTATAATGATAGAGGAGAAGGAGGTGACGCTGATCATATTATACTGATGGAGGACGAGGTGACGCTGATCTTATTATAGTGATAGAGGAGGAGGTGACGCTGATCTTATTATAATGATAGAGGAGGAGGTGACGCTGATCTTATAATGATAGAGGAGAAGGAGGTGACGCTGATCTTATTATAGTGATAGAGGAGGAGGTGACGCTGATCTTATTATAGTGATAGAGGAGGAGGTGACGCTGATCTTATTATAGTGATAGAGGAGGAGGTGACGCTGATCTTATTATAGTGATAGAGGAGGCGACGCTGATCTTATTATAATGATAGAGGAGGAGGTGACGCTGATCTTATTATAGTGATAGAGAAGGTGACGCTGATCTTATTATAGTGATAGAGGAGGCGACGCTGATCTTATTATAATGATAGAGGAGGAGGTGACGCTGATCTTATTATAATGATGGAGGAGGTGACGCTGATCTTATTATACTGATAGAGGAGGAGGTGACGCTGATCTTATTATAATGATAGAGGAGGAGGTGACGCTGATCTTATTATAATGATAGAGGAGGAGACGCTGATCTTATTATAATGATAGAGGAGGAGGTGACGCTGATCTTATTATAGTGATAGAGGAGGAGGTGACGCTGATCTTATTATAATGATAGAGGAGGAGGCGACGCTGATCTTATTATAATGATGGAGGAGGAGGTGACGCTGATCTTATTATAGTGATAGAGGAGGAGGCGACGCTGATCTTATTATAATGATGGAGGAGGAGGTGACGCTGATCTTATTATAATGATAAAGTAGGAGGCGACGCTGATCTTATTATAATGATAGAGGAGAAGGTGACGCTGATCTTATTATAATGATAGAGGAGAAGGAGGTGACGCTGATCTTATTATAGTGATAGAGGAGGAGGTGACGCTGATCTTATTATAATGATAGAGGAGAAGGAGGTGACGCTGATCTTATTATAGTGATAGAGGAGGAGGTGACGCTTATCTTATTATAATGATAGAGGAGGAGGTGACGCTGATCTTATAATGATAGAGGAGGTGACGCTGATCTTATTATAGTGATAGAGGAGGAGGTGACGCTTATCTTATTATAATGATAGAGGAGAAGGTGACGCTGATCTTATAATGATAGAGGAGGTGACGCTGATCTTATTATAATGATAGAGGAGGCGACGCTGATCTTATTATAGTGATAGAGGAGGAGGTGACGCTGATCTTATTATAATGATGGAGGAGGTGACGCTGATCTTATTATAGTGATAGAGGAGGAGGCGACGCTGATCTTATTATAATGATAGAGGAGGAGGCGACGCTGATCTTATTATAGTGATAGAGGAGGAGGTGACGCTGATCTTATTATAATGATAGAGGAGGAGGTGACGCTGATCTTATTATAGTGATAGAGGAGGTGACGCTGATCTTATTATAATGATAGAGGAGGAGGTGACGCTGATCTTATTATAGTGATAGAGGAGGTGACGCTGATCTTATTATAATGATAGAGGAGGAGGTGACGCTTATCTTATTATATTGATAGAGGAGGAGGCGACGCTGATCTTATAATGATAGAGGAGGAGGCGACGCTGATCTTATAATGATAGAGGAGGAGGTGACGCTGATCTTATTATAATGATAGAGGAGGCGACGCTGATCTTATTATACTGATAGAGGAGGAGGCGACGCTGATCTTATTATAGTGATAGAGGAGGAGGCGACGCTGATCTTATTATACTGATAGAGGAGGTGACGCTGATCTTATTATACTGATAGAGGAGGTGACGCTGATCTTATTATAATGATAGAGGAGGCGACGCTGATCTTATTATACTGATAGAGGAGGAGGCGACGCTGATCTTATTATAATGATAGAGGAGGAGGTGACGCTGATCTTATTATAGTGATAGAGGAGGCGACGCTGATCTTATTATACTGATAGAGGAGGTGACGCTGATCTTATTATAATGATAGAGGAGGCGACGCTGATCTTATTATACTGATAGAGGAGGAGGCGACGCTGATCTTATTATAATGATAGAGGAGGTGACGCTGATCTTATTATAATGATAGAGGAGGTGACGCTGATCTTATTATAGTGATAGAGGAGGAGGTGACGCTGATCTTATTATAGTGATAGAGGAGGAGGTGACGCTGATCTTATTATAGTGATAGAGGAGGCGACGCTGATCTTATTATAATGATGGAGGACGAGGTGACGCTGATCTTATTATACTGATAGAGGAGGAGGCGACGCTAATCTTATTATAATGATGGAGGAGGAGGTGACGCTGATCTTATTATAGTGATAGAGGAGGAGGTGACGCTGATCTTATTATAATGATAGAGGAGGAGGTGACGCTGATCTTATTATAATGATAGAGGAGGCGACGCTGATCTTATTATAATGATAGAGGAGGCGACGCTGATCTTATTATAGTGATAGAGGAGGAGGCGACGCTGATCTTATTATAATGATAGAGGAGGAGGTGACGCTGATCTTATTATAATGATAGAGGAGGTGACGCTGATCTTATTATAATGATGGAGGAGGAGGCGACGCTGATCTTATTATAGTGATGGAGGAGGTGACGCTGATCTTATTATAGTGATAGAGGAGGTGACGCTGATCTTATTATAATGATAAAGGAGGAGGTGACGCTGATCTTATAATGATGGAGGAGGTGACGCTGATCTTATTATAATGATAGAGGAGGAGGTGACGCTGATCTTATAATGATAGAGGAGGAGGCGACGCTGATCTTATTATAATGATAGAGGAGGCGACGCTGATCTTATTATAATGATAGAGGAGGAGGTGACGCTGATCTTATTATAATGATAAAGGAGAAGGTGACGCTGATCTTATTATAATGATAGAGGAGGTGACGCTGATCTTATTATAATGATAGAGGAGGAGGTGACGCTGATCTTATACTGATAGAGAAGGAGGCGACGCTGATCTTATAATGATGGAGGAGGTGACGCTGATCTTATTATAGTGATAGAGGAGGTGACGCTGATCTTATTATAATGATAGAGGAGGAGGCGACGCTGATCTTATTATTATGATAGAGGAGGAGGTGACGCTGATCTTATTATAATGATAGAGGAGGTGACGCTGATCTTATTATACTGATAGAGGAGGAGGTGACGCTGATCTTATTATAGTGATGGAGGAGGAGGCGACGCTGATCTTATAATGATGGAGGAGGAGGTGACGCTGATCTTATTATAGTGATAGAGGAGGTGACGCTGATCTTATTATACTGATAGAGGAGGTGACGCTGATCTTATTATAGTGATAGAGGAGGAGGCGACGCTGATCTTATTATAATGATAGAGGAGGTGACGCTGATCTTATTATACTGATAGAGGAGGTGACGCTGATCTTATTATAATGATAGAGGAGGAGGCGACGCTGATCTTATTATAGTGATAGAGGAGGCGACGCTGATCTTATTATAGTGATAGAGGAGGAGGCGACGCTGATCTTATAATGATGGAGGAGGAGGTGACGCTGATCTTATTATAGTGATGGAGGAGGAGGCGACGCTGATCTTATAATGATGGAGGAGGAGGTGACGCTGATCTTATTATAGTGATAGAGGAGGTGACGCTGATCTTATTATACTGATAGAGGAGGTGACGCTGATCTTATTATAGTGATAGAGGAGGAGGTGACGCTGATCTTATTATAATGATGGAGAAGGTGACGCTGATCTTATTATAATGATAGAGAAGGAGGCGACGCTGATCTTATTATACTGATAGAGAAGGAGGCGACGCTGATCTTATAATGATGGAGGAGGTGACGCTGATCTTATTATAGTGATAGAGGAGGTGACGCTGATCTTATTATAATGATAGAGGAGGAGGCGACGCTGATCTTATTATTATGATAGAGGAGGAGGTGACGCTGATCTTATTATAATGATGGAGGAGGAGGAGGTGACGCTGATCTTATTATAATGATAGAGGAGGTGACGCTGATCTTATTATAATGATGGAGGAGGTGACGCTGATCTTATTATAATGATAGAGGAGGAGGTGACGCTGATCTCATTATAATGATAGAGGAGGTGACGCTGATCTTATTATAATGATAGAGGAGGAGGTGACGCTGATCTTATTATAATGATGGAGGAGGTGACGCTGATCTTATTATAATGATAGAGGAGGAGGCGACGCTGATCTTATAATGATAGAGGAGGAGGTGACGCTGATCTTATTATAATGATAGAGGAGGTGACGCTGATCTTATTATAATGATGGAGGAGGTGACGCTGATCTTATAATGATAGAGGAGGAGGTGACGCTGATCTTATTATAGTGATAGAGGAGGCGACGCTGATCTTATAATGATAGAGGAGGAGGCGACGCTGATCTTATTATACTGATAGAGGAGGAGGCGACGCTGATCTTATTATAGTGATAGAGGACGAGGTGACGCTGATCTTATAGTGATGGAGGAGGAGGTGACGCTGATCTTATAATGATAGAGGAGGAGGTGACGCTGATCTTATTATAATGATAGAGGAGGAGGCGACGCTTATCTTATTATAATGATGGAGGAGGTGACGCTGATCTTATTATAATGATAGAGGAGGAGGTGACGCTGATCTTATTATAATGATAGAGGAGGAGGCGACGCTGATCTTATTATACTGATAGAGGAGGAGGTGACGCTGATCTTATTATACTGATAGTGAAGGAGGCGACGCTGATCTTATAGTGATAGAGGAGGAGGTGACGCTGATCTTATTATAATGATGGAGGAGGAGGCGACGCTGATCTTATTATACTGATAGAGGAGGCGACGCTGATCTTATTATAGTGATAGAGGAGGTGACGCTGATCTTATTATACTGAAAGAGGAGGAGGCGACGCTGATCTTATTATACTGATAGAGGAGGAGGCGACGCTGATCTTATTATAATGATAGAGGAGGAGGTGACGCTGATCTTATTATAATGGTAGAGGAGGAGGTGACGCTGATCTTATTATAATGATAGAGGAGGTGACGCTGATCTTATTATAGTGATAGAGGAGGAGGCGACGCTGATCTTATTATAATGATGGAGGAGGTGACGCTGATCTTATTATAATGATGGAGGAGGCGACGCTGATCTTTTTATAGTGATAGGGGGAGGAGGTGACGCTGATCTTATTATAGTGATGGAGGAGGAGGCGACGCTGATCTTATTATAGTGATGGAGGAGGAGGCGACGCTGATCTTATTATAGTGATAGAGGAGGTGACGCTGATCTTATTATAATGATGGAGGAGGAGGCGACGCTGATCTTATTATAATGATAGAGGAGGAGGTGACGCTGATCTTATTATAGTGATAGAGGAGGAGGTGACGCTGATCTTATTATAATGATGGAGGAGGTGACGCTGATCTTATTATAATGATAGAGGAGAAGGTGACGCTGATCTTATTATAGTGATAGAGGAGGAGGTGACGCTGATCTTATTATAATGATAGAGGAGAAGGTGACGCTGATCTTATTATAATAGAGGAGGAGGTGACGCTGATCTTATTATAATAGAGGAGGAGGTGATGCTGATCTTATTATACTGATAAAGGAGGTGACGCTGATCTTATTATAATGATAGAGGAGGTGACGCTGATCTTATTATAGTGATAGAGGAGGAGGTGACGCTGATCTTATTATAGTGATAGAGGAGGAGGTGACGCTGATCTTATTATAGTGATAGAGGAGGTGACGCTGATCTTATTATACTGATAGAGGAGGTGACGCTGATCTTATTATAGTGATAGAGGAGGAGGCGACGCTGATCTTATTATAGTGATAGAGGAGGAGGCGACGCTGATCTTATTATAATGATGGAGGAGGAGGTGACGCTGATCTTATAATGATAGAGGAGGCGACGCTGATCTTATAATGATAGAGGAGGAGGTGACGCTGATCTTATTATAATGATAGAGGAGGTGACGCTGATCTTATTATAGTGATAGAGGAGGAGGTGACGCTGATCTTATTATAATGATAGAGGAGGAGGCGACGCTGATCTTATTATAATGATAGAGGAGGAGGCGACGCTGATCTTTTTATAGTGATAGAGGAGGAGGTGACGCTGATCTTATTATAATGATAGAGGAGGAGGTGACGCTGATCTTATTATAATGATAGAGGAGGCGACGCTGATCTTATAATGATGGAGGAGGAGGCGACGCTGATCTTATAGTGATAGAGGAGGAGGTGACGCTGATCTTATTATAGTGATAGAGGAGGAGGTGACGCTGATCTTATTATAATGATAGAGGAGGAGGTGACGCTGATCTTATAATGATGGAGGAGGCGACGCTGATCTTATTATAGTGATAGAGGAGGTGACGCTGATCTTATTATAATGATAGAGGAGGAGGTGACGCTGATCTTATAATGATAGAGGAGGAGGCGACGCTGATCTTATTATAATGATAGAGGAGGAGGTGACGCTGATCTTATTATAATGATAGAGGAGGCGACGCTGATCTTATTATACTGATAGAGGAGGAGGCGACGCTGATCTTATTATACTGATAGAGGAGGAGGTGACGCTGATCTTATTATAGTGATGGAGGAGGAGGCGACGCTGATCTTATTATAATGATGGAGGAGGAGGTGACGCTGATCTTATTATAGTGATAGAGGAGGAGGTGACGCTTATCTTATAATGATAGAGGAGGAGGTGACGCTGATCTTATAATGATAGAGGAGGAGGTGACGCTGATCTTATTATAATGATAGAGGAGGCGACGCTGATCTTAATATAATGATAAAGGAGAAGGTGACGCTGATCTTATTATAATGATAGAGAAGGAGGCGACGCTGATCTTATAATGATAGAGGAGGTGACGCTGATCTTATTATAATGATAGAGGAGGTGACGCTGATCTTATTATAGTGATAGAGGAGGAGGTGACGCTGATCTTATTATAATGATAAAGGAGAAGGTGACGCTGATCTTATTATAATGATAAAGGAGAAGGTGACGCTGATCTTATTATAATGATAGAGAAGGAGGCGACGCTGATCTTATAATGATGGAGGAGGAGGAGGTGACGCTGATCTTATTATAATGATAGAGGAGGAGGCGACGCTGATCTTATTATAATGATAGAGGAGGTGACGCTGATCTTATTATAGTGATAGAGGAGGCGACGCTGATCTTATACTGATAGAGGGGGTGACGCTGATCATATACTGATAGAGGAGGCGACGCTGATCTTATAATGATAGAGGAGGAGGCGACGCTGATCTTATTATACTGATAGAGGAGGAGGCGACGCTGATCTTATTATAGTGATAGAGGACGAGGTGACGCTGATCTTATAGTGATAGAGGAGGAGGTGACGCTGATCTTATTATAATGATGGAGGAGGTGACGCTGATCTTATTATAATGATAGAGGAGGTGACGCTGATCTTATTATAATGATAGAGGAGGAGGCGACGCTGATCTTATTATAATGATAGAGGAGGAGGTGACGCTGATCTTATTATAATGATAGAGGAGGAGGCGACGCTGATCTTATTATAATGATGGAGGAGGTGACGCTGATCTTATTATAATGATAGAGGAGGAGGTGACGCTGATCTTATAATGATAGAGTAGGAGGTGACGCTGATCTTATTATAATGATAGAGGAGGAGGCGACGCTTATCTTATAGTGATAGAGGAGGTGACGCTGATCTTATTATAGTGATAGAGGAGGAGGTGACGCTGATCTTATTATAATGATAGAGGAGGAGGCGACGCTTATCTTATTATAATGATGGAGGAGGTGACGCTGATCTTATTATAATGATAGAGGAGGAGGTGACGCTGATCTTATTATACTGATAGAGGAGGCGACGCTGATCTTATAGTGATAGAGGAGGAGGTGACGCTGATCTTATTATAATGATGGAGGAGGTGACGCTGATCTTATTATAATGATGGAGGAGGAGGCGACGCTGATCTTATTATACTGATAGAGGAGGAGGTGACGCTGATCTTATTATAATGATAGAGGAGGTGACGCTGATCTTATTATAATGATAGAGGAGGAGGCGACGCTGATCTTATTATACTGATGGAGGAGGAGGCGACGCTGATCTTATTATAATGATAGAGGAGGAGGTGACGCTGATCTTATTATAATGGTAGAGGAGGAGGTGACGCTGATCTTATTATAGTGATAGAGGAGGAGGCGACGCTGATCTTATTATAATGATGGAGGAGGTGACGCTGATCTTATTATAATGATAGAGGAGGAGGTGACGCTGATCTTATTATAGTGATAGAGGAGGTGACGCTGATCTTATTATCGTGATAGAGGAGGTGACGCTGATCTTATTATAATGATAGAGGAGGAGCTGACGCTGATCTTATTATACTGATAGAGGAGATGACGCTGATCTTATTATAATGATAGAGGAGGAGGTGACGCTGATCTTATTATAATGATAGAGGAGGCGACGCTGATCTTATTATAGTGATAGAGGAGGTGACGCTGATCTTATTATAATGATGGAGGAGGAGGTGACGCTGATCTTATTATACTGATAGAGGAGGAGGTGACGCTGATCTTATTATAATGATAGAGGAGGAGGTGACGCTGATCTTATTATAATGATAGAGGAGGAGGTGACGCTGATCTTATTATAGTGATAGAGGAGGAGGTGACGCTGATCTTATTATACTGATAGAGGAGGAGGCGACGCTGATCTTATAATGATGGAGGAGGTGACGCTGATCTTATTATAGTGATAGAGGAGGTGACGCTGATCTTATTATAGTGATAGAGGAGGTGACGCTGATCTTATTATAATGATAGAGGAGGAGGCGACGCTGATCTTATTATAATGATAGAGGAGGAGGTGACGCTGATCTTATTATAGTGATAGAGGAGGAGGTGACGCTGATCTTATTATAATGATAGAGGAGGCGACGCTGATCTTATTATAGTGATAGAGGAGGAGGTGACGCTGATCTTATTATAGTGATAGAGGAGGAGGTGACGCTGATCTTATTATAGTGATAGAGGAGGCGACGCTGATCTTATTATAGTGATAGAGGAGGAGGTGACGCTGATCTTATTATAATGATAGAGGAGGAGGTGACGCTGATCTTATTATAATGATAGAGGAGGCGACGCTGATCTTATTATAGTGATAGAGGAGGTGACGCTGATCTTATTATAATGATGGAGGAGGAGGTGACGCTGATCTTATTATACTGATAGAGGAGGAGGTGACGCTGATCTTATTATAATGATAGAGGAGGAGGTGACGCTGATCTTATTATACTGATAGAGGAGGCGACGCTGATCTTATTATAATGATGGAGGAGGTGACGCTTATCTTATTATAGTGATAGAGGAGGTGACGCAGATCTTATTATACTGATAGAGGAGGAGGTGACGCTGATCTTATTATAGTGATAGAGGAGGCGACGCTGATCTTATTATAATGATAGAGGAGGAGGTGACGCTGATCTTATTATACTGATAGAGGAGGAGGCGACGCTGATCTTTTTATAGTGATAGAGGAGGAGGTGACGCTGATCTTATTATAATGATGGAGGAGGAGGTGACGCTGATCTTATTATACTGATAGAGGAGGAGGCGACGCTGATCTTATTATAGTGATAGAGGAGGAGGTGACGCTGATCTTATTATAGTGATAGAGGAGGAGGTGACGCTGATCTTATTATAGTGATAGAGGAGGAGGTGACGCTGATCTTATTATAATGATAGAGGAGGCGACGCTGATCTTATTATAGTGATAGAGGAGGAGGTGACGCTGATCTTATTATAATGATAGAGGAGGCGACGCTGATCTTATTATAGTGATAGAGGAGGCGACGCTGATCTTATTATAGTGATAGAGGAGGAGGTGACGCTGATCTTATTATAATAATGGAGGAGGAGGCGACGCTGATCTTATTATAATGATAGAGAAGGAGGTGACGCTGATCTTATTATAGTGATAGAGGAGGAGGCGACGCTGATCTTATTATAATGATAGAGGAGGTGACGCTGATCTTATTATAATGATAGAGAAGGAGGTGACGCTGATCTTATTATAGTGATAGAGGAGGAGGTGACGCTGATCTTATTATAGTGATGGAGGAGGTGACGCTGATCTTATTATAATGATGGAGGAGGCGACGCTGATCTTATAATGATGGAGGAGGAGGCGACGCTGCTCTTATTATAGTGATAGAGGAGGAGGTGACGCTGATCTTATTATAATAATTGAGGAGGTGACGCTGATCTTATTATACTGATAGAGGAGGAGGCGACGCTGATCTTATTATAATGATAGAGGAGGAGGTGACGCTGATCTTATTATACTGATAGAGGAGGAGGTGACGCTGATCTTATTATAGTGATAGAGGAGGAGGTGACGCTGATCTTATTATACTGATAGAGGAGGAGGTGACGCTGATCTTATTATAGTGATAGAGGAGGAGGTGACGCTGATCTTATTATAGTGATAGAGGAGGCGACGCTGATCTTATTATAATGATAGAGGAGGTGACGCTGATCTTATAATGATAGAGGAGGAGGTGACGCTGATCTTATTATAGTGATAGAGGAGGAGGTGACGCTGATCTTATTATACTGATAGAGAAGGAGGCGACGCTGATCTTATTATAATGATGGAGGAGGTGACGCTGATCTTATTATAATGATGGAGGAGGAGGCGACGCTGATCTTATTATAGTGATAGAGGAGGTGACGCTGATCTTATTATAATGATGGAGGAGGAGGCGACGCTGATCTTATTATAATGATAGAGGAGGTGACGCTGATCTTATTATAATGATGGAGGAGGAGGCGACGCTGATCTTATTATAGTGATAGAGGAGGTGACGCTGATCTTATTATAATGATGGAGGAGGAGGTGACGCTGATCTTATTATAATGATAGAGGAGGCGACGCTGATCTTATTATAGTGATAGAGGAGGTGACGCTGATCTTATTATAATGATGGAGGAGGAGGTGACGCTGATCTTATTATACTGATAGAGGAGGAGGTGACGCTGATCTTATTATAATGATAGAGGAGGAGGTGACGCTGATCTTATTATACTGATAGAGGAGGCGACGCTGTTCTTATTATAATGATAGAGGAGGAGGTGAAGCTGATCTTATTATACTGATAGAGGAGGCGACGCTGATCTTATAATGATAGAGGAGGTGACGCTGATCTTATTATAGTGATAGAGGAGGTGACGCAGATCTTATTATACTGATAGAGGAGGAGGTGACGCTGATCTTATTATAGTGATAGAGGAGGCGACGCTGATCTTATTATAATGATAGAGGAGGAGGTGACGCTGATCTTATTATACTGATAGAGGAGGAGGCGACGCTGATCTTTTTATAGTGATAGAGGAGGAGGTGACGCTGATCTTATTATAATGATGGAGGAGGAGGTGACGCTGATCTTATTATACTGATAGAGGAGGAGGCGACGCTGATCTTATAATGATGGAGGAGGTGACGCTGATCTTATTATAGTGATAGAGGAGGAGGTGACGCTGATCTTATTATAATGATAGAGGAGGCGACGCTGATCTTATTATAGTGATAGAGGAGGAGGTGACGCTGATCTTATTATAATGATAGAGGAGGCGACGCTGATCTTATTATAGTGATAGAGGAGGCGACGCTGATCTTATTATAGTGATAGAGGAGGAGGTGACGCTGATCTTATTATAATAATGGAGGAGGAGGCGACGCTGATCTTATTATAATGATAGAGAAGGAGGTGACGCTGATCTTATTATAGTGATAGAGGAGGAGGCGACGCTGATCTTATTATAATGATAGAGGAGGTGACGCTGATCTTATTATAATGATAGAGAAGGAGGTGACGCTGATCTTATTATAGTGATAGAGGAGGAGGTGACGCTGATCTTATTATAGTGATGGAGGAGGTGACGCTGATCTTATTATAATGATGGAGGAGGCGACGCTGATCTTATAATGATGGAGGAGGAGGCGACGCTGCTCTTATTATAGTGATAGAGGAGGAGGTGACGCTGATCTTATTATAATAATTGAGGAGGTGACGCTGATCTTATTATACTGATAGAGGAGGAGGCGACGCTGATCTTATTATAATGATAGAGGAGGAGGTGACGCTGATCTTATTATACTGATAGAGGAGGAGGTGACGCTGATCTTATTATAGTGATAGAGGAGGAGGTGACGCTGATCTTATTATAGTGATAGAGGAGGAGGTGACGCTGATCTTATTATAGTGATAGAGGAGGCGACGCTGATCTTATTATAATGATAGAGGAGGTGACGCTGATCTTATAATGATAGAGGAGGAGGTGACGCTGATCTTATTATAGTGATAGAGGAGGAGGTGACGCTGATCTTATTATACTGATAGAGAAGGAGGCGACGCTGATCTTATTATAATGATGGAGGAGGTGACGCTGATCTTATTATAATGATGGAGGAGGAGGCGACGCTGATCTTATTATAGTGATAGAGGAGGTGACGCTGATCTTATTATAATGATGGAGGAGGAGGCGACGCTGATCTTATTATAATGATAGAGGAGGTGACGCTGATCTTATTATAATGATGGAGGAGGAGGCGACGCTGATCTTATTATAGTGATAGAGGAGGTGACGCTGATCTTATTATAATGATGGAGGAGGTGACGCTGATCTTATTATAATGATAGAGGAGGAGGTGACGCTGATCTTATAGTGATAGAGGAGGTGACGCTGATCTTATTATAATGATGGAGGAGGAGGCGACGCTGATCTTATAATGATGGAGGAGGAGGAGGTGACGCTGATCTTATTATAGTGATAGAGGAGGAGGTGACGCTGATCTTATTATAGTGATAGAGGAGGAGGTGACGCTGATCTTATTATAATGATGGAGGAGGTGACGCTGATCTTATTATAATGATAGAGGAGGTGACGCTGATCTTATTATAGTGATAGAGGAAGCGACGCTGATCTTATTATAATGATAGAGGAGGCGACGCTGATCTTATTATAATGATAGAGGAGGAGGTGACGCTGATCTTATTATAATGATAGAGGAGGTGACGCTGATCTTATTATAATGATAGAGGAGGAGGTGACGCTGATCTTATTATACTGATGGAGGAGGAGGCGACGCTGATCTTATTATAATGATAGAGGAGGAGGTGACGCTGATCTTATTATAATGATAGAGGAGGTGACGCTGATCTTATTATACTGATGGAGGAGGAGGCGACGCTGATCTTATTATACTGATAGAGGAGGAGGTGACGCTGATCTTATTATAGTGATAGAGGAGGTGACGCTGATCTTATTATAGTGATAGAGGAGGTGACGCTGATCTTATTATAATGATAGAGGAGGAGGCGACGCTGATCTTATTATAGTGATAGAGGAGGTGACGCTGATCTTATTATAATGATAGAGGAGGAGGCGACGCTGATCTTATTATAATAATAGAGGAGGAGGTGACGCTGATCTTATTATACTGATAGAGGAGGTGACGCTGATCTTATTATAATGATAGAGGAGGAGGTGACGCTGATCTTATTATAGTGATAGAGGAGGCGACGCTGATCTTATTATAGTGATAGAGGAGGTGACGCTGATCTTATAATGATAGAGGAGGTGACGCTGATCTTATTATAATAATAGAGGAGGAGGCAACGCTGATCTTATTATAGTGATAGAGGAGGTGACGCTGATCTTATAATGATAGAGGAGGTGACGCTGATCTTATTATAATGATAGAGGAGGTGACGCTGATCTTATTATAATGATAGAGGAGGAGGCGACGCTGATCTTATTATAGTGATAGAGGAGGTGACGCTGATCTTATAATGATAGAGGAGGTGACGCTGATCTTATTATAATAATAGAGGAGGTGACGCTGATCTTATTATAGTGATAGAGGAGGAGGTGACGCTGATCTTATTATAATGATAGAGGAGGCGACGCTGATCTTATTATAGTGATAGAGGAGATGACGCTGATCTTATTATAATGATAGAGGAGGAGGTGACGCTGATCTTATTATAATGATAGAGGAGGCGACGCTGATCTTATTATAGTGATAGAGGAGGTGACGCTGATCTTATTATAGTGATAGAGGAGGAGGTGACGCTGATCTTATTATAATGATGGAGGAGGAGGTGACGCTGATCTTATTATAATGATGGAGGAGGAGGTGACGCTGATCTTATTATACTGATAGAGGAGGAGGTGACGCTGATCTTATTATACTGATAGAGAAGGAGGTGACGCTGATCTTATTATAGTGATAGAGGAGGTGACGCTGATCTTATTATAATGATAGAGGAGGAGGTGACGCTGATCTTATTATACTGATAGAGGAGGAGGCGACGCTGATCTTTTTATAGTGATAGAGGAGGAGGTGACGCTGATCTTATTATAATGATGGAGGAGGAGGTGACGCTGATCTTATTATACTGATAGAGGAGGAGGCGACGCTGATCTTATAATGATGGAGGAGGTGACGCTGATCTTATTATAGTGATAGAGGAGGAGGTGACGCTGATCTTATTATAATGATAGAGGAGGCGACGCTGATCTTATTATAATGATAGAGAAGGAGGTGACGCTGATCTTATTATAGTGATAGAGGAGGAGGTGACGCTGATCTTATTATAGTGATAGAGGAGGAGGTGACGCTGATCTTATTATAGTGATAGAGGAGGAGGTGACGCTGATCTTATTATAATGATGGAGGAGGCGACGCTGATCTTATTATACTGATAGAGGAGGAGGTGACGCTGATCTTATTATAGTGATAGAGGAGGAGGTGACGCTGATCTTATTATAATAATTGAGGAGGTGACGCTGATCTTATTATACTGATAGAGGAGGTGACGCTGATCTTATTATACTGATAGAGGAGGAGGTGACGCTGATCTTATTATAATGATAGAGGAGGTGACGCTGATCTTATAATGATAGAGGAGGTGACGCTGATCTTATTATACTGATAGAGAAGGAGGCGACGCTGATCTTATTATAGGGATAGAGGAGGTGACGCTGATCTTATTATACTGATAGAGGAGGCGACGCTGATCTTATTATAATGATGGAGGAGGAGGCGACGCTGATCTTATTATAGTGATAGAGGAGGTGACGCTGATCTTATTATAATGATGGAGGAGGAGGCGACGCTGATCTTATTATAGTGATAGAGGAGGTGACGCTGATCTTATTATAATGATGGAGGAGGAGGCGACGCTGATCTTATTATAATGATAGAGGAGGTGACGCTGATCTTATAGTGATAGAGGAGGTGACGCTGATCTTATTATAATGATGGAGGAGGAGGCGACGCTGATCTTATAATGATGGAGGAGGAGGAGGTGACGCTGATCTTATTATAGTGATAGAGGAGGAGGTGACGCTGATCTTATTATAATGATAGAGGAGGTGACGCTGATCTTATTATAGTGATAGAGGAGGAGGTGACGCTGATCTTATTATAATGATGGAGGAGGTGACGCTGATCTTATTATAATGATAAAGGAGGTGACGCTGATCTTATTATAGTGATAGAGGAGGAGGCGACGCTGATCTTATAATGATGGAGAAGGTGACGCTGATCTTATTATAATAGAGGAGGAGGTGACGCTGATCTTATTATACTGATAAAGGAGGTGACGCTGATCTTATTATAATGATTGAGGAGGTGACGCTGATCTTATTATAATGATAGAGGAGGAGGCGACGCTGATCTTATTATAGTGATAGAGGAGGTGACGCTGATCTTATTATACTGATAGAGGAGGAGGTGACGCTGATCTTATTATACTGATAGAGGAGGAGGTGACGCTGATCTTATTATAGTGATAGAGGAGGAGGTGACGCTGATCTTATAATGATAGAGGAGGTGACGCTGATCTTATTATACTGATAGAGGAGGAGGTGACGCTGATCTTATTATAATGATAGAGGAGGCGACGCTGATCTTATTATAGTGATAGAGGAGGAGGTGACGCTGATCTTAATATAATGATAAAGGAGAAGGTGACGCTGATCTTATTATACTGATAGAGAAGGAGGCGACGCTGATCTTATAATGATGGAGGAGGTGACGCTGATCTTATTATAATGATAGAGGAGGAGGTGACGCTGATCTTATTATAATGATAGAGGAGGAGGTGACGCTGATCTTATTATAATGATAGAGGAGGTGACGCTGATCTTATTATAATGATAGAGGAGGAGGCGACGCTGATCTTATTATAATGATAGAGGAGGAGGCGACGCTGATCTTATTATAATGATAGAGGAGGTGACGCTGATCTTATTATACTGATAGAGGAGGTGACGCTGATCTTATTATAATGATGGAGGAGGTGACGCTGATCTTATAATGATAGAGGAGGAGGTGACGCTGATCTTATTATAGTGATAGAGGAGGAGGTGACGCTGATCTTATTATAGTGATAGAGGAGGCGACGCTGATCTTATACTGATAGAGGAGGCGACGCTGATCTTATTATACTGATAGAGGAGGAGGTGACGCTGATCATATACTGATAGAGGAGGCGACGCTGATCTTATTATACTGATAGAGGAGGAGGCGACGCTGATCTTATTATACTGATAGAGGAGGAGGCGACGCTGATCTTATTATAGTGATAGAGGACGAGGTGACGCTGATCTTATAGTGATAGAGGAGGAGGTGACGCTGATCTTATTATAATGATGGAGGAGGTGACGCTGATCTTATTATAATGATAGAGGAGGTGACGCTGATCTTATTATAATGATGGAGGAGGTGACGCTGATCTTATTATAATGATAGAGGAGGTGACGCTGATCTTATTATAATGATAGAGGAGGAGGCGACGCTGATCTTATTATAATGATAGAGGAGGAGGTGACGCTGATCTTATTATAATGATAGAGGAGGAGGTGACGCTGATCTTATTATAATGATAGAGGAGGAGGCGACGCTGATCTTATTATAATGATAGAGGAGGAGGTGACGCTGATCTTATTATACTGATGGAGGAGGAGGCGACGCTGATCTTATAGTGATAGAGGAGGAGGTGACGCTGATCTTATTATAATGATGGAGGAGGTGACGCTGATCTTATTATACTGATAGAGGAGGAGGTGACGCTGATCTTATTATACTGATAGAGGAGGCGACGCTGATCTTATTATACTGATAGAGGAGGTGACGCTGATCTTATTATACTGATAGAGGAGGAGGCGACGCTGATCTTATAGTGATAGAGGAGGAGGTGACGCTGATCTTATTATAATGATAGAGGAGGTGACGCTGATCTTATTATACTGATGGAGGAGGAGGCGACGCTGATCTTATTATAATGATAGAGGAGGAGGTGACGCTGATCTTATTATAGTGATAGAGGAGGTGACGCTGATCTTATTATAGTGATAGAGGAGGTGACGCTGATCTTATTATAGTGATAGAGGAGGAGGTGACGCTGATCTTATTATAATGATGGAGGAGGAGGCGACGCTGATCTTATTATAGTGATAGAGGAGGTGACGCTGATCTTATTATAGTGATAGAGGAGGTGACGCTGATCTTATTATAGTGATAGAGGAGGAGGTGACGCTGATCTTATTATAATGATAGAGGAGGAGGCGACGCTGATCTTATTATAATGATAGAGGAGGAGGTGACGCTGATCTTATTATACTGATAGAGGAGGTGACGCTGATCTTATTATAATGATAGAGGAGGAGGCGACGCTGATCTTCTTATAATGATAGAGGAGGAGGTGACGCTGATCTTATTATAGTGATAGAGGAGGCGACGCTGATCTTATTATAATGATAGAGGAGGAGGTGACGCTGATCTTATTATAATGATAGAGGAGGAGGCGACGCTGATCTTATTATAATGATAGAGGAGGCGACGCTGATCTTATTATAGTGATAGAGGAGGTGACGCTGATCTTATTATAATGATGGAGGAGGAGGTGACGCTGATCTTATAATGATAGAGGAGGAGGCGGCGACGCTGATCTTATTATACTGATAGAGGAGGAGGTGACGCTGATCTTATTATAATGATAGAGGAGGAGGTGACGCTGATCTTATTATAATGATAGAGGAGGAGGTGACGCTGATCTTATTATAATGATAGAGGAGGAGGTGACGCTGATCTTATTATAATGATAGAGGAGGAGGCGACGCTGATCTTTTTATAGTGATAGAGGAGGAGGTGACGCTGATCTTATTATAATGATGGAGGAGGAGGTGACGCTGATCTTATTATACTGATAGAGGAGGAGGCGACGCTGATCTTATAATGATGGAGGAGGAGGAGGTGACGCTGATCTTATTATAGTGATAGAGGAGGAGGTGACGCTGATCTTATAATGATAGAGGAGGTGACGCTGATCTTATTATAATGATAGAGGAGGTGACGCTGATCTTATTATAATGACGGAGGAGGAGGCGACGCTGATCTTATTATACTGATGGAGGAGGTGACGCTGATCTTATTATAGTGATAGAGGAGGAGGCGACGCTGATCTTATTATAGTGATAGAGGAGGCGACGCTGATCTTATTATAATGATAGAGGATGCGACGCTGATCTTATTATAATGATAGAGGAGGCGACGCTGATCTTATTATAATGATGGAGGAGGAGGTGACGCTGATCTTATTATAATGATGGAGGAGGAGGTGACGCTGATCTTATTATACTGATAGAGGAGGCGACGCTGATCTTATTATAGTGATGGAGGAGGAGGTGACGCTGATCTTATTATACTGATAGAGAAGGAGGCGACGCTGATCTTATTATACTGATAGAGAAGGAGGCGACGCTGATCTTATAATGATGGAGGAGGCGACGCTGATCTTATTATAGTGATAGAGGAGGAGGTGACGCTGATCTTATTATAATGATAGAGGAGGAGGCGACGCTGATCTTATTATAATGATAGCGGAGGAGGTGACGCTCATCTTATTATAGTGATAGAGGAGGAGGTGACGCTGATCTTATTATAATGATAGAGGAGGAGGTGACGCTGATCTTATTATAATGATAGAGGAGGAGGTGACGCTGATCTTATTATACTGATAGAGGAGGAGGTGACGCTGATCTTATTATAGTGATAGAGGAGGTGACGCTGATCTTATTATACTGATAGAGGAGGAGGCGACGCTGATCTTTTTATAATGATAGAGGAGGAGGTGACGCTGATATTATTATAGTGATAGAGGAGGTGACGCTGATCTTATAATGATAGAGGAGGAGGTGACGCTGATCTTATTATAGTGATAGAGGAGGAGGTGACGCTGATCTTATTATAGTGATAGAGGAGGTGACGCTGATCTTATACTGATAGAGGAGGAGGTGACGCTGATCTTATTATAGTGATAGAGGAGGAGGCGACGCTGATCTTTTTATAATGATAGAGGAGGAGGTGACGCTGATCTTTTTATAATGATAGAGGAGGCGACGCTGATCTTATTATAGTGATAGAGGAGGAGGTGACGCTGATCTTATTATAATGATAGAGGAGGAGGTGACGCTGATCTTATTATAATGATGTAGAAGGCGACGCTGATCTTATTATAGTGATAGAGGAGGTGACGCTGATCTTATTATAATGATAGAGGAGGAGGTGACGCTGATCTTATAATGATAGAGGAGGAGGCGACGCTGATCTTATTATACTGATAGTGGAGGAGGTGACGCTGATCTTATTATAGTGATAGAGGAGGCGACGCTGATCTTATACTGATAGAGGGGTGACGCTGATCTTATTATAATGATAGAGGAGGCGACGCTGATCTTATAATGATAGAGGAGGAGGCGACGCTGATCTTATTATACTGATAGTGGAGGAGGCGACGCTTATCTTATTATAATGATGGAGGAGGAGGTGACGCTGATCTTATTATAATGATAGAGGAGGCGACGCTGATCTTATTATAATGATAGAGGAGGTGACGCTGATCTTATTATACTGATAGAGGAGGTGACGCTGATCTTATTATAATGATGGAGGAGGTGACGCTGATCTTATTATAATGATGGAGGAGGTGACGCTGATCTTATTATAGTGATAGAGGAGGCGACGCTGATCTTATTATAGTGATAGAGGAGGTGACGCTGATCTTATTATAGTGATAGAGGAGGTGACGCTGATCTTATTATAGTGATAGAGGAGGAGGCGACGCTGATCTTATTATACTGATAGAGGAGGAGGTGACGCTGATCTTATTATAATGATGGAGGAGGTGACGCTGATCTTATTATAATGATAGAGGAGGTGACGCTGATCTTATTATAGTGATAGAGGAGGCGACGCTGATCTTATTATAATGATAGAGGAGGAGGTGACGCTGATCTTATTATAATGATGGAGGAGGAGGTGACGCTGATCTTATAATGATAGAGGAGGAGGTGACGCTGATCTTATTATAGTGATAGAGGAGGAGGTGACGCTGATCTTATTATAGTGATAGAGGAGGTGACGCTGATCTTATAATGATAGAGGAGGTGACGCTGATCTTATTATAATGATAGAGGAGGTGACGCTTATCTTATAATGATAGAGGAGGAGGTGACGCTGATCTTATAATGATAGAGGAGGTGACGCTGATCTTATTATAATGATAGAGGAGGTGACGCTGATCTTATAATGATAGAGGGGGAGGCGACGCTGATCTTATTATAGTGATAGAGGAGGAGGCGACGCTGATCTTATTATACTGATAGAGGAGGAGGTGACGCTGATCTTATTATAATGATGGAGGAGGTGACGCTGATCTTATTATAATGATAGAGGAGGTGACGCTGATCTTATTATAGTGATAGAGGAGGTGACGCTGATCTTATTATAATAATTGAGGAGGTGACGCTGATCTTATTATAATGATAGAGGAGGTGACGCTGATCTTATAATGATAGAGGAGGAGGTGACGCTGATCTTATTATAGTGATAGAGGAGGAGGTGACGCTGATCTTATTATAGTGATAGAGGAGGTGACGCTGATCTTATTATAGTGATAGAGGAGGAGGCGACGCTGATCTTATTATACTGATAGAGGAGGTGACGCTGATCTTATTATAATGATAGAGGAGGTGACGCTTATCTTATAATGATAGAGGAGGAGGTGACGCTGATCTTATAATGATGGAGGAAGTGACGCTGATCTTATTATAATGATAGAGGAGGTGACGCTGATCTTATAATGATAGAGGAGGAGGTGACGCTGATCTTATTATAGTGATAGAGGAGGAGACGCTGATCTTATTATAGTGATAGAGGAGGAGGTGACGCTGATCTTATTATAATGATGGAGGAGGTGACGCTGATCTTATTATAATGATAGAGGAGGAGGTGACGCTGATCTTATTATAATGATGGAGGAGGAGGCGACGCTGATCTTATTATAGTGATAGAGGAGGAGACGCTTATCTTATTATAATGATAGAGGAGGTGACGCTGATCTTATTATAGTGATAGAGGAGGAGGCGACGCTGATCTTATAATGATGGAGGAGGAGGCGACGCTGATCTTATTATACTGATAGAGGAGGAGGTGACGCTGATCTTATTATACTGATAGAGGAGGAGGTGACGCTGATCTTATTATAATGATAGAGGAGGAGGTGACGCTGATCTTATTATAGTGATAGAGGAGGAGACGCTTATCTTATTATAATGATAGAGGAGGTGACGCTGATCTTATTATAGTGATAGAGGAGGAGGCGACGCTGATCTTATTATAATGATAGAGGAGGCGACGCTGATCTTATTATAGTGATAGAGGAGGAGGTGACGCTGATCTTATTATAATGATAGAGGAGGAGGTGACGCTGATCTTATTATAGTGATAGAGGAGGAGGTGACGCTGATCTTATAATGATAGAGGAGAAGGAGGTGACGCTGATCTTATTATAGTGATAGAGGAGGAGGTGACGCTGATCTTATTATAGTGATAGAGGAGGAGGTGACGCTGATCTTATAATGATAGAGGAGAAGGAGGTGACGCTGATCTTATTATAGTGATAGAGGAGGAGGTGACGCTGATCTTATTATAGTGATAGAGGAGGAGGTGACGCTGATCTTATTATAGTGATAGAGGAGGAGGTGACGCTGATCTTATTATAGTGATAGAGGAGGCGACGCTGATCTTATTATAATGATAGAGGAGGAGGTGACGCTGATCTTATTATAGTGATAGAGGAGGTGACGCTGATCTTATTATAGTGATAGAGGAGGCGACGCTGATCTTATAATGATAGAGGAGGAGGTGACGCTGATCTTATTATAGTGATAGAGGAGGAGGTGACGCTGATCTTATTATAGTGATAGAGGAGGTGACGCTGATCTTATAATGATAGAGGAGGTGACGCTGATCTTATTATAATGATAGAGGAGGTGACGCTTATCTTATAATGATAGAGGAGGAGGTGACGCTGATCTTATAATGATGGAGGAGGTGACGCTGATCTTATTATAGTGATAGAGGAGGAGACGACGCTGATCTTATTATATTGATGGAGGAGGTGACGCTGATCTTATTATAGTGATAGAGGAGGAGGCGACGCTGATCTTATTATAATGATAGAGGAGGCGACGCTGATCTTATTATAATGATAGAGGAGGTGACGCTGATCTTATTATAATGATAGAGGGGGTGACGCTTATCTTATAATGATGGAGGAGGAGGTGACGCTGATCTTATAATGATGGAGGAGGTGACGCTGATCTTATTATAATTGAGGAGGAGGTGACGCTGATCTTATTATAATGATAGAGGAGGCGACGCTGATCTTATTATAATGATAGAGGAGGCGACGCTGATCTTATAATGATAGAGGAGGAGGTGACGCTGATCTTATAATGATAGAGGAGGAGGCGACGCTGATCTTATTATAATGATAAAGGAGGTGACGCTGATCTTATTATAGTGATAGAGGAGGAGGTGACGCTGATCTTATTATACTGATAGAGGAGGAGGCGACGCTGATCTTATAGTGATAGAGGAGGAGGCGACGCTGATCTTATTATAATGATAGAGGAGGAGGTGACGCTGATCTTATTATAATGATGGAGGAGGAGGCGACGCTGATCTTATTATAGTGATAGAGGAGGAGACGCTTATCTTATTATAATGATAGAGGAGGTGACGCTGATCTTATTATACTGATAGAGGAGGAGGTGACGCTGATCTTATTATACTGATAGAGGAGGAGGTGACGCTGATCTTATTATAATGATAGAGGAGGAGGTGACGCTGATCTTATTATACTGATAGAGGAGGAGGTGACGCTGATCTTATAATGATGGAGGAGGAGGCGACGCTGATCTTATTATACTGATAGAGGAGGAGGTGACGCTGATCTTATTATACTGATAGAGGAGGAGGTGACGCTGATCTTATTATAATGATAGAGGAGGTGACGCTGATCTTATTATAATGATAGAGGAGGAGGTGACGCTGATCTTATAATGATGGAGGAGGAGGCGACGCTGATCTTATTATACTGATAGAGGAGGAGGTGACGCTGATCTTATTATACTGATAGAGGAGGAGGTGACGCTGATCTTATTATACTGATAGAGGAGGAGGTGACGCTGATCTTATTATAGTGATAGAGGAGGAGGTGACGCTGATCTTATTATAATGATAGAGGAGGCGACGCTGATCTTATTATAATGATAGAGGAGGAGGTGACGCTGATCTTATTATAGTGATAGAGGAGGAGACGCTTATCTTATTATAATGATAGAGGAGGAGGTGACGCTGATCTTATTATACTGATAGAGGAGGAGGTGACGCTGATCTTATTATACTGATAGAGGAGGAGGTGACGCTGATCTTATTATACTGATAGAGGAGGAGGTGACGCTGATCTTATTATAGTGATAGAGGAGGAGGTGACGCTGATCTTATTATAATGATAGAGGAGGCGACGCTGATCTTATTATAATGATAGAGGAGGAGGTGACGCTGATCTTATTATAGTGATAGAGGAGGAGACGCTTATCTTATTATAATGATAGAGGAGGTGACGCTGATCTTATTATAGTGATAGAGGAGGAGGCGACGCTGATCTTATTATAATGATAGAGGAGGCGACGCTGATCTTATTATAGTGATAGAGGAGGAGGTGACGCTGATCTTATTATAATGATAGAGGAGGCAACGCTGATCTTATTATAATGATAGAGGAGAAGGTGACGCTGATCTTATTATACTGATAGAGGAGGAGGTGACGCTGATCTTATTATAATGATAGAGGAGGAGGTGACGCTGATCTTATTATAGTGATAGAGGAGGAGGCGACGCTGATCTTATAATGATAGAGGAGAAGGAGGTGACGCTGATCTTATTATAGTGATAGAGGAGGAGGCGACGCTGATCTTATTATAGTGATAGAGGAGGAGGTGACGCTGATCTTATAATGATAGAGGAGAAGGAGGTGACGCTGATCTTATTATAGTGATAGAGGAGGAGGTGACGCTGATCTTATTATAGTGATAGAGGAGGAGGTGACGCTGATCTTATAATGATAGAGGAGAAGGAGGTGACGCTGATCTTATTATAGTGATAGAGGAGGAGGTGACGCTGATCTTATTATAGTGATAGAGGAGGAGGTGACGCTGATCTTATTATAGTGATAGAGGAGGAGGTGACGCTGATCTTATTATAGTGATAGAGGAGGCGACGCTGATCTTATTATAATGATAGAGGAGGAGGTGACGCTGATCTTATTATAGTGATAGAGGAGGCGACGCTGATCTTATAATGATAGAGGAGGAGGTGACGCTGATCTTATTATAGTGATAGAGGAGGTGACGCTGATCTTATTATAGTGATAGAGGAGGTGACGCTGATCTTATAATGATAGAGGAGGTGACGCTGATCTTATTATAATGATAGAGGAGGTGACGCTTATCTTATAATGATAGAGGAGGAGGTGACGCTGATCTTATAATGATGGAGGAGGTGACGCTGATCTTATTATAGTGATAGAGGAGGAGACGACGCTGATCTTATTATATTGATGGAGGAGGTGACGCTGATCTTATTATAGTGATAGAGGAGGAGGCGACGCTGATCTTATTATAATGATAGAGGAGGCGACGCTGATCTTATTATAATGATAGAGGAGGTGACGCTGATCTTATTATAATGATAGAGGGGGTGACGCTGATCTTATAATGATGGAGGAGGTGACGCTGATCTTATTATAATTGAGGAGGAGGTGACGCTGATCTTATTATAATGATAGAGGAGGCGACGCTGATCTTATTATACTGATAGAGGAGGAGTTGACGCTGATCTTATTATAATGATAGAGGAGGCGACGCTGATCTTATAATGATAGAGGAGGAGGTGACGCTGATCTTATAATGATAGAGGAGGAGGCGACGCTGATCTTATTATAATGATAAAGGAGGTGACGCTGATCTTATTATAGTGATAGAGGAGGAGGTGACGCTGATCTTATTATACTGATAGAGGAGGAGGCGACGCTGATCTTATAGTGATAGAGGAGGAGGCGACGCTGATCTTATTATAATGATAGAGGAGGAGGTGACGCTGATCTTATTATAATGATGGAGGAGGAGGCGACGCTGATCTTATTATAGTGATAGAGGAGGAGACGCTTATCTTATTATAATGATAGAGGAGGTGACGCTGATCTTATTATACTGATAGAGGAGGAGGTGACGCTGATCTTATTATAGTGATAGAGGAGGAGGTGACGCTGATCTTATAATGATGGAGGAGGAGGCGACGCTGATCTTATTATACTGATAGAGGAGGAGGTGACGCTGATCTTATTATACTGATAGAGGAGGAGGTGACGCTGATCTTATTATAATGATAGAGGAGGAGGTGACGCTGATCTTATTATACTGATAGAGGAGGAGGTGACGCTGATCTTATAATGATGGAGGAGGAGGCGACGCTGATCTTATTATACTGATAGAGGAGGAGGTGACGCTGATCTTATTATACTGATAGAGGAGGAGGTGACGCTGATCTTATTATACTGATAGAGGAGGAGGTGACGCTGATCTTATTATAGTGATAGAGGAGGAGGTGACGCTGATCTTATTATAATGATAGAGGAGGCGACGCTGATCTTATTATAATGATAGAGGAGGAGGTGACGCTGATCTTATTATAGTGATAGAGGAGGAGACGCTTATCTTATTATAATGATAGAGGAGGTGACGCTGATCTTATTATAGTGATAGAGGAGGAGGCGACGCTGATCTTATTATAATGATAGAGGAGGCGACGCTGATCTTATTATAGTGATAGAGGAGGAGGTGACGCTGATCTTATTATAATGATAGAGGAGGCAACGCTGATCTTATTATAATGATAGAGGAGAAGGTGACGCTGATCTTATTATAGTGATAGAGGAGGAGGTGACGCTGATCTTATTATAATGATAGAGGAGGAGGTGACGCTGATCTTATTATAGTGATAGAGGAGGAGGCGACGCTGATCTTATAATGATAGAGGAGAAGGAGGTGACGCTGATCTTATTATAGTGATAGAGGAGGAGGCGACGCTGATCTTATTATAGTGATAGAGGAGGAGGTGACGCTGATCTTATAATGATAGAGGAGAAGGAGGTGACGCTGATCTTATTATAGTGATAGAGGAGGAGGTGACGCTGATCTTATTATAGTGATAGAGGAGGAGGTGACGCTGATCTTATTATAGTGATAGAGGAGGAGGTGACGCTGATCTTATTATAGTGATAGAGGAGGCGACGCTGATCTTATTATAATGATAGAGGAGGAGGTGACGCTGATCTTATTATAGTGATAGAGGAGGTGACGCTGATCTTATTATAGTGATAGAGGAGGCGACGCTGATCTTATTATAATGATAGAGGAGGAGGTGACGCTGATCTTATTATAATGATAGAGGAGGAGGTGACGCTGATCTTATTATAGTGATAGAGGAGGTGACGCTGATCTTATTATAGTGATAGAGGAGGTGACGCTGATCTTATTATAATGATAGAGGAGGAGGCGACGCTGATCTTATTATAATGATGGAGGAGGAGGTGACGCTGATCTTATTATAGTGATAGAGGAGGAGGCGACGCTGATCTTATTATAATGATGGAGGAGGAGGTGACGCTGATCTTATTATAATGATAAAGTAGGAGGCGACGCTGATCTTATTATAATAGACGAGGAGGTGACGCTGATCTTATTATAATGATAGAGGAGAAGGTGACGCTGATCTTATAATGATAGAGGAGGTGACGCTGATCTTATTATAATGATAGAGGAGGAGGCGACGCTGATCTTATTATACTGATAGAGGAGGTGACGCTTATCTTATTATAATGATAGAGGAGAAGGAGGTGACGCTGATCTTATTATAATGATGGAGGAGGAGGTGACGCTGATCTTATTATAGTGATAGAGGAGGAGGCGACGCTGATCTTATTATAGTGATAGAGGAGGAGGTGACGCTGATCTTATTATAGTGATAGAGGAGGAGGTGACGCTTATCTTATTATAATGATAGAGGAGGAGGTGACGCTGATCTTATAATGATAGAGGAGGTGACGCTGATCTTATTATAGTGATAGAGGAGGAGGTGACGCTTATCTTATTATAATGATAGAGGAGAAGGTGACGCTGATCTTATAATGATAGAGGAGGAGGCGACGCTGATCTTATTATAATGATGGAGGAGAAGGTGACGCTGATCTTATTATAATGATAGAGGAGGAGGCGACGCTGATCTTATAATGATAGAGGAGGAGGTGACGCTGATCTTATCATAATGATAGAGGAGGAGGTGACGCTGATCTTATTATAGTGATAGAGGAGGAGGTGACGCTGATCTTATTATAATGATGGAGGAGGTGACGCTGATCTTATTATAGTGATAGAGGAGGAGGCGACGCTGATCTTATTATAATGATAGAGGAGGAGGCGACGCTGATCTTATTATAATGATAGAGGAGGTGACGCTGATCTTATTATAGTGATGGAGGAGGTGACGCTGATCTTATTATAATGATAGAGGAGGAGGCGACGCTGATCTTATTATAATGATAGAGGAGGAGGTGACGCTTATCTTATTATAATGATAGAGGAGGAGGTGACGCTGATCTTATTATAGTGATGGAGGAGGTGACGCTGATCTTATTATAGTGATAGAGGAGGAGGCGACGCTGATCTTATAATGATAGAGGAGAAGGAGGTGACGCTGATCTTATTATAGTGATAGAGGAGGAGGCGACGCTGATCTTATTATAGTGATAGAGGAGGAGGTGACGCTGATCTTATAATGATAGAGGAGAAGGAGGTGACGCTGATCTTATTATAGTGATAGAGGAGGAGGTGACGCTGATCTTATTATAGTGATAGAGGAGGAGGTGACGCTGATCTTATTATAGTGATAGAGGAGGAGGTGACGCTGATCTTATTATAGTGATAGAGGAGGCGACGCTGATCTTATTATAATGATAGAGGAGGAGGTGACGCTGATCTTATTATAGTGATAGAGGAGGTGACGCTGATCTTATTATAGTGATAGAGGAGGCGACGCTGATCTTATTATAATGATAGAGGAGGAGGTGACGCTGATCTTATTATAATGATAGAGGAGGAGGTGACGCTGATCTTATTATAGTGATAGAGGAGGTGACGCTGATCTTATTATAGTGATAGAGGAGGTGACGCTGATCTTATTATAATGATAGAGGAGGAGGCGACGCTGATCTTATTATAATGATGGAGGAGGAGGTGACGCTGATCTTATTATAGTGATAGAGGAGGAGGCGACGCTGATCTTATTATAATGATGGAGGAGGAGGTGACGCTGATCTTATTATAATGATAAAGTAGGAGGCGACGCTGATCTTATTATAATAGACGAGGAGGTGACGCTGATCTTATTATAATGATAGAGGAGAAGGTGACGCTGATCTTATAATGATAGAGGAGGTGACGCTGATCTTATTATAATGATAGAGGAGGAGGCGACGCTGATCTTATTATACTGATAGAGGAGGTGACGCTTATCTTATTATAATGATAGAGGAGAAGGAGGTGACGCTGATCTTATTATAATGATGGAGGAGGAGGTGACGCTGATCTTATTATAGTGATAGAGGAGGAGGCGACGCTGATCTTATTATAGTGATAGAGGAGGAGGTGACGCTGATCTTATTATAGTGATAGAGGAGGAGGTGACGCTTATCTTATTATAATGATAGAGGAGGAGGTGACGCTGATCTTATAATGATAGAGGAGGTGACGCTGATCTTATTATAGTGATAGAGGAGGAGGTGACGCTTATCTTATTATAATGATAGAGGAGAAGGTGACGCTGATCTTATAATGATAGAGGAGGAGGCGACGCTGATCTTATTATAATGATGGAGGAGAAGGTGACGCTGATCTTATTATAATGATAGAGGAGGAGGCGACGCTGATCTTATAATGATAGAGGAGGAGGTGACGCTGATCTTATCATAATGATAGAGGAGGAGGTGACGCTGATCTTATTATAGTGATAGAGGAGGAGGTGACGCTGATCTTATTATAATGATGGAGGAGGTGACGCTGATCTTATTATAGTGATAGAGGAGGAGGCGACGCTGATCTTATTATAATGATAGAGGAGGAGGCGACGCTGATCTTATTATAATGATAGAGGAGGTGACGCTGATCTTATTATAGTGATGGAGGAGGTGACGCTGATCTTATTATAATGATAGAGGAGGAGGCGACGCTGATCTTATTATAATGATAGAGGAGGAGGTGACGCTTATCTTATTATAATGATAGAGGAGGAGGTGACGCTGATCTTATTATAGTGATGGAGGAGGTGACGCTGATCTTATTATAATGATAGAGGAGGAGGCGACGCTGATCTTATTATAGTGATAGAGGAGGAGGTGACGCTGATCTTATTATAATGATAGAGGAGGAGGTGACGCTTATCTTATTATATTGATAGAGGAGGAGGCGACGCTGATCTTATAATGATAGAGGAGGAGGCGACGCTGATCTTATAATGATAGAGGAGGAGGTGACGCTTATCTTATTATAATGATAGAGGAGGAGGTGACGCTGATCTTATTATAGTGATAGAGGAGGAGGTGACGCTGATCTTATTATACTGATAGAGGAGGTGACGCTGATCTTATTATAATGATGGAGGAGGTGACGCTGACCTTATTATAGTGATAGAGGAGGCGACGCTGATCTTATTATAGTGATAGAGGAGGAGGTGACGCTGATCTTATTATAATGATAGAGGAGGAGGCGACGCTGATCTTATTATAATGATAGAGGAGGAGGTGAAGCTGATCTTATTATACTGATAGAGGAGGCGACGCTGATCTTATTATAATGATGGAGGAGGTGACGCTTATCTTATTATAGTGATAGAGGAGGTGACGCTGATCTTATTATAGTGATAGAGGAGGAGGTGACGCTGATCTTATTATAATGATAGAGGAGGAGGTGACGCTGATCTTATTATAATGATGGAGGAGGTGACGCTGATTTTATTATACTGATAGAGGAGGAGGTGACGCTGATCTTATTATAGTGATAGAGGAGGAGGTGACGTTGATCTTATTATAATGATAGAGGAGGTGACGCTGATCTTATTATACTGATGGAGGAGGAGGTGACGCTGATCTTATTATTGTGATAGAGGAGGAGGTGACGCTGATCTTATTATACTGATAGAGGAGGAGGTGACGCTGATCTTATTATACTGATAGAGGAGGAGGCGACGCTGATCTTATTATAGTGATAGAGGAGGAGGTGACGCTGATCTTATTATAATGATAGAGGAGGCGACGCTGATCTTATTATAGTGATAGAGGAGGAGGTGACGCTGATCTTATTATAGTGATAGAGGAGGCGACGCTGTTCTTATTATAATGATAGAGGAGGAGGTGACGCTGATCTTATTATAATGATGGAGGAGGAGGTGACGCTGATCTTATTATAGTGATAGAGGAGGAGGTGACGCTGATCTTATTATAATGATGGAGGAGGTGACGCTGATCTTATTATAATGATGGAGGAGGAGGTGACGCTGATCTTATTATAATGATAGAGGAGGAGGTGACGCTGATCTTATTATAGTGATAGAGGAGGTGACGCTGATCTTATTATAATGATAGAGGAGGAGGTGACGCTGATCTTATTATAATGATAGAGGAGGAGGCGACGCTGATCTTATTATAATGATGGAGGAGGAGGTGACGCTGATCTTATTATAATGATAGAGGAGGAGGTGACGCTGATCTTATTATAATGATGGAGGAGGCGACGCTGATCTTATTATAATGATAGAGGAGGAGGCGACGCTGATCTTATTATAGTGATAGAGGAGGAGACGCTGATCTTATTATACTGATAGAGGAGGAGGTGACGCTGATCTTATTATAATGATAGAGGAGGTGACGCTGATCTTATTATAATGACAGAGGAGGAGGTGACGCTGATCTTATTATACTGATAGAGGAGGAGGCGACGCTGATCTTATTATAGTGATAGAGGAGGAGGTGACGCTGATCTTATTATAATGATAGAGGAGGAGGTGACGCTGATCTTATTATAGTGATAGAGGAGGCGACGCTGATCTTATTATAGTGATGGAGGAGGTGACGCTGATCTTATTATAATGATAGAGGAGGAGGCGACGCTGATCTTATTATAGTGATGGAGGAGGCGACGCTGATCTTATTATAGTGATAGAGGAGGAGGTGACGCTGATCTTATTATAGTGATAGAGGAGGAGGTGACGCTGATCTTATTATAATGATAGAGGAGGAGGCGACGCTTATCTTATTATAATGATGGAGGAGGAGGTGACGCTGATCTTATAATGATAGAGGAGGAGGTGACGCTGATCTTATTATAATGATAGAGGAGGCGACGCTGGTCTTATTATAATGATGGAGGAGGCGACGCTGATCTTATTACAGTGATAGAGGAGGAGGCGACGCTGATCTTATTATACTGATAGAGGAGGAGACGACGCTGATCTTATTATAATGATAGAGGAGGGGGCGACGCTGATCTTATTATAATGATAGAGGAGGTGACGCTGATCTTATTATACTGATAGAGGAGGAGGTGACGCTGATCTTATAGTGATAGAGGAGGCGACGCTGATCTTATTATAATGATAGAGGAGGAGGTGACGCTGATCTTATTATAGTGATAGAGGAGGTGACGCTGATCTTATTATAATCATAGAGGAGGAGGCGACGCTGATCTTATTATAGTGATAGAGGAGGAGGTGACGCTGATCTTATTATAATGATAGAGGAGGCGACGCTGATCTTATTATACTGATAGAGGAGGAGGTGACGCTGATCTTCTTATAGTGATAGAGGAGGTGACGCTGATCTTATTATAATGATAGAGGAGGAGGTGACGCTGATCTTATTATAGTGATAGAGGAGGAGGTGACGCTGATCTTATTATAGTGATAGAGGAGGAGGCGACGCTGATCTTATTATACTGATAGAGGAGGAGGTGACGCTGATCTTATTATAGTGATAGAGGAGGAGGTGACGCTGATCTTATTATACTGATAGAGGAGGTGACGCTGATCTTATTATAGTGATAGAGGAGGTGACGCTGATCTTATTATAATGATGGAGGAGGAGGTGACGCTGATCTTATTATAGTGATAGAGGAGGAGGTGACGCTGATCTTATTATAGTGATAGAGGAGGAGGTGACGCTGATCTTATTATACTGATAGAGGAGGTGACGCTGATCTTATTATAGTGATAGAGGAGGAGGTGACGCTGATCTTATTATACTGATAGAGGAGGTGACGCTGATCTTATTATAATGATAGAGGAGGCGACGCTGATCTTATTATAGTGATAGAGGAGGCGACGCTGATCTTATTATAGTGATAGAGGAGGAGGTGACGCTGATCTTATTATAGTGATAGAGGAGGAGGTGACGCTGATCTTATTATACTGATAAAGGAGGCGACGCTGATCTTATAATGATAGAGGAGGTGACGCTGATCTTATTATAATGATTGAGGAGGTGACGCTGATCTTATTATAATAATTGAGGAGGTGACGCTGATCTTATAATGATAGAGGAGGAGGCGACGCTGATCTTATAATGATAGAGGAGGAGGTGACGCTGATCTTATTATAATGATAGAGGAGAAGGTGACGCTGATCTTATAATGATGGAGGAGGAGGTGACGCTGATCTTATTATAATGATAGAGGAGGTGACGCTGATCTTATTATAATGATAGAGGAGGTGACGCTGATCTTATTATAATGATAGAGGAGGAGGTGACGCTGATCTTATTATACTGCTAGAGGAGGCGACGCTGATCTTATAATGATAGAGGAGGTGACGCTGATCTTATTATAGTGATGGAGGAGGAGGCGACGCTGATCTTATTATACTGATAGAGGAGGCGACGCTGATCTTATTATACTGATAGAGGAGGTGACGCTGATTTTATTATACTGATAGAGGAGGTGACGCTGATCTTATTATACTGATAGAGGAGGTGACGCTGATCTTATTATAATGACAGAGGAGGTGACGCTGATCTTATTATAGTGATAGAGGAGGAGGCGACGCTGATCTTATTATACTGATAGAGGAGGCGACGCTGATCTTATTATAATGATAGAGGAGGTGACGCTGATCTTATTATAATGATAGAGGAGGAGGTGACGCTGATCTTATTATAATGATAGAGGAGGCGACGCTGATCTTATTATACTGATAGAGGAGGAGGTGACGCTGATCTTATTATAATGATAGAGGAGGAGGTGACGCTGATCTTATTATAATGATGGAGGAGGAGGCGACGCTGATCTTATTATAATGACAGAGGAGGAGGTGACGCTGATCTTATTATAATGATAGGAGGTTATTTATTATAATGATGGAGGAGGAGGTGACGCTGATCTTATTATAGTGATAGAGGAGGAGGTGACGCTGATCTTATTATAATGACAGAGGAGGAGGTGACGCTGATCTTATTATACTGATAGAGGAGGAGGCGACGCTGATCTTATTATAATGATAGAGGAGGAGGTGACGCTGATCTTATTATAGTGATAGAGGAGGAGGTGATGCTGATCTTATAGTGATAGAGGAGGAGGTGACGCTGATCTTATTATACTGATAGAGGAGGAGGCGACGCTGATCTTATTATAGTGATAGAGGAGGAGGTGACGCTGATCTTATTATAATGATAGAGGAGGAGGTGACGCTGATCTTATTATAATGATAGAGGAGGAGGTGACGCTGATCTTATTATACTGATAGAGGAGGAGGTGACGCTGATCTTATTATAATGATAGAGGAGGTGACGCTGATCTTATTATAGTGATAGAGGAGGAGGTGACGCTGATCTTATTATAGTGATAGAGGAGGAGGTGACGCTGATCTTATTATAGTGATAGAGGAGGAGGTGACGCTGATCTTATTATAGTGATAGAGGAGGAGGTGACGCTGATCTTATTATAATGATAGAGGAGGAGGTGACGCTGATCTTATACTGATAGAGGGGGTGACGCTGATCTTATACTGATAGAGGAGGCGACGCTGATCTTATAATGATAGAGGAGGAGGCGACGCTGATCTTATTATACTGATAGAGGAGGAGGCGACGCTTATCTTATTATAATGATGGAGGAGGTGACGCTGATCTTATTATAATGATAGAGGAGGAGGTGACGCTGATCTTATTATAATGATGGAGGAGGTGACGCTGATCTTATAATGATAGAGGAGGAGGTGACGCTGATCTTATTATAGTGATAGAGGAGGCGACGCTGATCTTATTATACTGATAGAGGAGGAGGTGACGCTGATCTTATTATAATGATAGAGGAGGAGGTGACGCTGATCTTATTATAGTGATAGAGGAGGAGGTGACGCTGATCTTATTATACTGATAGAGGAGGCGACGCTGATCTTATTATAATGATAGAGGAGGAGGTGACGCTGATCTTATTATAGTGATAGAGGAGGAGGTGACGCTGATCTTATTATAATGGTAGAGGAGGAGGTGACGCTGATCTTATTATAATGATAGAGGAGGAGGTGACGCTGATCTTATTATAGTGATAGAGGAGGCGACGCTGATCTTATTATAGTGATAGAGGAGGTGACGCTGATCTTATTATAGTGATAGAGGAGGAGGTGACGCTGATCTTATTATAATGATAGAGGAGGCGACGCTGATCTTATTATAATGATAGAGGAGGAGGTGACGCTGATCTTATTATAGTGATAGAGGAGGAGACGCTTATCTTATTATAATGATAGAGGAGGTGACGCTGATCTTATTATAATGATAGAGGAGGCAACGCTGATCTTATTATAATGATAGAGGAGAAGGTGACGCTGATCTTATTATAATGATAGAGGAGAAGGAGGTGACGCTGATCTTATTATAGTGATAGAGGAGGAGGTGACGCTGATCTTATTATAATGATAGAGGAGGAGGTGACGCTGATCTTATTATAGTGATAGAGGAGGAGGTGACGCTGATCTTATAATGATAGAGGAGAAGGAGGTGACGCTGATCTTATTATAGTGATAGAGGAGGAGGTGACGCTGATCTTATTATAGTGATAGAGGAGGAGGTGACGCTGATCTTATTATAGTGATAGAGGAGGAGGTGACGCTGATCTTATTATAGTGATAGAGGAGGAGGTGACGCTGATCTTATTATAGTGATAGAGGAGGAGGTGACGCTGATCTTATTATAGTGATAGAGGAGGCGACGCTGATCTTATTATAATGATAGAGGAGGAGGTGACGCTGATCTTATTATAGTGATAGAGGAGGTGACGCTGATCTTATTATAGTGATAGAGGAGGCGACGCTGATCTTATTATAATGATAGAGGAGGAGGTGACGCTGATCTTATTATAATGATAGAGGAGGAGGTGACGCTGATCTTATTATAGTGATAGAGGAGGTGACGCTGATCTTATTATAGTGATAGAGGAGGTGACGCTGATCTTATTATAGTGATAGAGGAGGTGACGCTGATCTTATTATAATGATAGAGGAGGAGGCGACGCTGATCTTATTATAATGATGGAGGAGGAGGTGACGCTGATCTTATTATAGTGATAGAGGAGGAGGCGACGCTGATCTTATTATAATGATGGAGGAGGAGGTGACGCTGATCTTATTATAATGATAAAGTAGGAGGCGACGCTGATCTTATTATAATAGACGAGGAGGTGACGCTGATCTTATTATAATGATAGAGGAGAAGGTGACGCTGATCTTATAATGATAGAGGAGGAGGTGACGCTGATCTTATTATAATGATAGAGGAGGAGGCGACGCTGATCTTATTATACTGATAGAGGAGGTGACGCTTATCTTATTATAATGATAGAGGAGAAGGAGGTGACGCTGATCTTATTATAATGATGGAGGAGGAGGTGACGCTGATCTTATTATAGTGATAGAGGAGGAGGCGACGCTGATCTTATTATAGTGATAGAGGAGGAGGTGACGCTGATCTTATAATGATAGAGGAGGTGACGCTGATCTTATTATAGTGATAGAGGAGGAGGTGACGCTTATCTTATTATAATGATAGAGGAGAAGGTGACGCTGATCTTATAATGATAGAGGAGGAGGCGACGCTGATCTTATTATAATGATGGAGGAGAAGGTGACGCTGATCTTATTATAATGATAGAGGAGGAGGCGACGCTGATCTTATAATGATAGAGGAGGAGGTGACGCTGATCTTATCATAATGATAGAGGAGGAGGTGACGCTGATCTTATTATAATGATGGAGGAGGTGACGCTGATCTTATTATAGTGATAGAGGAGGAGGCGACGCTGATCTTATTATAATGATAGAGGAGGAGGCGACGCTGATCTTATTATACTGATAGAGGAGGAGGTGACGCTGATCTTATTATAATGATAGAGGAGGAGGCGACGCTGATCTTATTATAATGATAGAGGAGGAGGTGACGCTGATCTTATAATGATAGAGGAGGAGGTGACGCTGATCTTATTATAGTGATGGAGGAGGTGACGCTGATCTTATTATAATGATAGAGGAGGAGGCGACGCTGATCTTATTATAATGATAGAGGAGGAGGTGACGCTTATCTTATTATAATGATAGAGGAGGAGGTGACGCTGATCTTATTATAGTGATGGAGGAGGTGACGCTGATCTTATTATAATGATAGAGGAGGAGGCGACGCTGATCTTATTATAGTGATAGAGGAGGAGGTGACGCTGATCTTATTATAATGATAGAGGAGGAGGTGACGCTTATCTTATTATATTGATAGAGGAGGAGGCGACGCTGATCTTATAATGATAGAGGAGGAGGCGACGCTGATCTTATAATGATAGAGGAGGAGGTGACGCTTATCTTATTATAATGATAGAGGAGGAGGTGACGCTGATCTTATTATAATGATAGAGGAGGTGACGCTGATCTTATTATAGTGATAGAGGAGGAGGTGACGCTGATCTTATTATACTGATAGAGGAGGTGACGCTGATCTTATTATAATGATGGAGGAGGTGACGCTGACCTTATTATAGTGATAGAGGAGGCGACGCTGATCTTATTATAGTGATAGAGGAGGAGGTGACGCTGATCTTATTATAATGATAGAGGAGGAGGCGACGCTGATCTTATTATAATGATAGAGGAGGAGGTGACGTTGATCTTATTATAATGATAGAGGAGGTGACGCTGATCTTATTATACTGATGGAGGAGGAGGTGACGCTGATCTTATTATAGTGATAGAGGAGGAGGTGACGCTGATCTTATTATACTGATAGAGGAGGAGGTGACGCTGATCTTATTATACTGATAGAGGAGGAGGCGACGCTGATCTTATTATAGTGATAGAGGAGGAGGTGACGCTGATCTTATTATAATGATAGAGGAGGCGACGCTGATCTTATTATAGTGATAGAGGAGGAGGTGACGCTGATCTTATTATAGTGATAGAGGAGGCGACGCTGTTCTTATTATAATGATAGAGGAGGAGGTGACGCTGATCTTATTATAATGATGGAGGAGGAGGTGACGCTGATCTTATTATAGTGATAGAGGAGGAGGTGACGCTGATCTTATTATAATGATGGAGGAGGTGACGCTGATCTTATAATGATGGAGGAGGAGGTGACGCTGATCTTATTATAATGATAGAGGAGGAGGTGACGCTGATCTTATTATAATGATAGAGGAGGAGGCGACGCTGATCTTATTATAATGATGGAGGAGGAGGTGACGCTGATCTTATTATAATGATAGAGGAGGAGGTGACGCTGATCTTATTATAATGATGGAGGAGGTGACGCTGATCTTATTATAGTGATAGAGGAGGAGGTGACGCTGATCTTATTATAGTGATAGAGGAGGTGACGCTGATCTTATTATACTGATAGAGGAGGAGGTGACGCTGATCTTATTATAATGATAGAGGAGGAGGTGACGCTGATCTTATTATAATGATAGAGGAGGAGGTGACGCTGATCTTATTATAGTGATAGAGGAGGCGACGCTGATCTTATTATAGTGATGGAGGAGGTGACGCTGATCTTATTATAATGATAGAGGAGGAGGCGACGCTGATCTTATTATAGTGATGGAGGAGGCGACGCTGATCTTATTATAGTGATAGAGGAGGAGGTGACGCTGATCTTATTATAGTGATAGAGGAGGAGGTGACGCTGATCTTATTATAATGATAGAGGAGGAGGCGACGCTTATCTTATTATAATGATGGAGGAGGAGGTGACGCTGATCTTATTATAGTGATAGAGGAGGCGACGCTGATCTTATTATACTGATAGAGGAGGTGACGCTGATCTTATTATAATGATAGAGGAGGAGGTGACGCTGATCTTATTATAGTGATAGAGGAGGCGACGCTGATCTTATTATACTGATAGAGGAGGTGACGCTGATCTTATTATAATGATAGAGGAGTCGACGCTGATCTTATTATACTGATAGAGGAGGTGACGCTGATCTTATTATAATGATAGAGGAGGCGACGCTGATCTTATTATAATGATAGAGGAGGAGGTGACGCTGATCTTATTATAATGATGGAGGAGAAGGTGACGCTGATCTTATTATAGTGATAGAGGAGGAGGTGACGCTGATCTTATTATAAAGATAGAGGAGGTGATGCTGATCTTATTATAATGATAGAGGAGGCGACGCTGATCTTATTATAATGATAGAGGAGGAGGCGACGCTGATCTTATTATAATGATGGAGGAGGTGACGCTGATCTTATTATAGTGATAGAGGAGGAGGCGACGCTGATCTTATTATACTGATAGAGGAGGTGACGCTGATCTTATTATAATGATGGAGGAGGAGGTGACGCTGATCTTATTATAATGATAGAGGAGGAGGTGACGCTGATCTTATTATAATGATAGAGGAGGAGGTGACGCTGATCTTATTATAATGATAGAGGAGGAGGTGACGCTGATCTTATTATAATGATGGAGGAGGAGGTGACGCTGATCTTATTATAATGATGGAGGAGAAGGTGACGCTGATCTTATTATAGTGATAGAGGAGGAGGTGACGCTGATCTTATTATAATGATAGAGGAGGTGACGCTGATCTTATTATAATGATAGAGGAGGCGACGCTGATCTTATTATAATGATAGAGGAGGAGGCGACGCTGATCTTATTATAATGATGGAGGAGGTGACGCTGATCTTATTATAGTGATAGAGGAGTAGGTGACGCTGATCTTATTATAATGATAGAGGAGGAGGCGACGCTGATCTTATTATAATGATAGAGGAGGAGGTGACGCTGATCTTATTATACTGATAGAGGAGGTGACGCTGATCTTATTATAATGATAGAGGAGGAGGTGACGCTGATCTTATTATAATGATGGAGGAGGAGGTTACGCTGATCTTATTATAGTGATAGAGGAGGAGGTGACGCTGATCTTATTATAATGATGGAGGAGGTGACGCTGATCTTATTATAATTATGGAGGAGGAGGTGACGCTGATCTTATTATAATGATAGAGGAGGAGGTGACGCTGATCTTATTATAGTGATAGAGGAGGTGACGCTGATCTTATTATAATGATAGAGGAGGAGGTGACGCTGATCTTATTATAATGATAGAGGAGGAGGCGACGCTGATCTTATAATGATGGAGGAGGAGGTGACGCTGATCTTATTATAATGATAGAGGAGGAGGTGACGCTGATCTTATTATAATGATGGAGGAGGTGACGCTGATCTTATTATAGTGATAGAGGAGGAGGTGACGCTGATCTTATTATAATGATAGAGGAGGAGGTGACGCTGATCTTATTATAGTGATAGAGGAGGAGGTGACGCTGATCTTATTATAGTGATAGAGGAGGCGACGCTGATCTTATTATAGTGATGGAGGAGGTGACGCTGATCTTATTATAATGATAGAGGAGGAGGCGACGCTGATCTTATTATAGTGATGGAGGAGGCGACGCTGATCTTATTATAGTGATAGAGGAGGAGGTGACGCTGATCTTATTATAGTGATAGAGGAGGAGGTGACGCTGATCTTATTATAGTGATAGAGGAGGAGGTGACGCTGATCTTATTATAGTGATAGAGGAGGAGGTGACGCTGATCTTATTATAATGATAGAGGAGGAGGCGACGCTTATCTTATTATAATGATGGAGGAGGAGGTGACGCTGATCTTATTATAGTGATAGAGGAGGCGACGCTGATCTTATTATACTGATAGAGGAGGTGACGCTGATCTTATTATAATGATAGAGGAGGAGGTGACGCTGATCTTATTATAGTGATAGAGGAGGAGGTGACGCTGATCTTATTATAATGATAGAGGAGGAGGCGACGCTTATCTTATTATAATGATGGAGGAGGAGGTGACGCTGATCTTATTATAGTGATAGAGGAGGCGACGCTGATCTTATTATACTGATAGAGGAGGTGACGCTGATCTTATTATAATGATAGAGGAGGAGGTGACGCTGATCTTATTATAATGATAGAGGAGTCGACGCTGATCTTATTATACTGATAGAGGAGGTGACGCTGATCTTATTATAATGATAGAGGAGGCGACGCTGATCTTATTATAATGATAGAGGAGGAGGTGACGCTGATCTTATTATAATGATGGAGGAGAAGGTGACGCTGATCTTATTATAGTGATAGAGGAGGAGGTGACGCTGATCTTATTATAATGATAGAGGAGGTGACGCTGATCTTATTATAATGATAGAGGAGGCGACGCTGATCTTATTATAATGATAGAGGAGGAGGCGACGCTGATCTTATTATACTGATAGAGGAGGTGACGCTGATCTTATTATAATGATGGAGGAGGAGGTGACGCTGATCTTATTATAATGATAGAGGAGGAGGTGACGCTGATCTTATTATAATGATAGAGGAGGAGGTGACGCTGATCTTATTATAATGATAGAGGAGGAGGTGACGCTGATCTTATTATAATGATGGAGGAGGTGACGCTGATCTAATTATAATGATGGAGGAGGAGTTGACGCTGATCTTATTATAGTGATAGAGGAGGAGGTGACGCTGATCTTATAATGATAGAGGAGGCGACGCTGATCTTATTATTATGATAGAGGAGAAGGTGACGCTGATCTTATAATGATAGAGGAGGTGACGCTGATCTTATTATAATGATAGAGGAGGCGACGCTGATCTTATTATAATGATAGAGGAGAAGGTGACGCTGATCTTATAATGATAGAGGAGGTGACGCTGATCTTATTATAATGATAGAGGAGAAGGTGACGCTGATCTTATTATAATGATAGAGGAGGCGACGCTGATCTTATTATAATGATGGAGGAGGAGGCGACGCTGATCTTATTATAATGATAGAGGAGGCGACGCTGATCTTATTACAGTGATAGAGGAGGAGGCGACGCTGATCTTATTATACTGATAGAGGAGGAGACGACGCTGATCTTATTATAATGATAGAGGAGGAGGCGACGCTGATCTTATTATAGTGATAGAGGAGGAGGTGACGCTGATCTTATTATAATGATAGAGGAGGAGGTGACGCTGATCTTATAGTGATAGAGGAGGCGACGCTGATCTTATTATAATGATAGAGGAGGAGGTGACGCTGATCTTATTATAGTGATAGAGGAGGTGACGCTGATCTTATTATAATCATAGAGGAGGAGGCGACGCTGATCTTATTATAGTGATAGAGGAGGAGGTGACGCTGATCTTATTATAATGATAGAGGAGGCGACGCTGATCTTATTATACTGATAGAGGAGGAGGTGACGCTGATCTTCTTATAGTGATAGAGGAGGTGACGCTGATCTTATTATAATGATAGAGGAGGAGGTGACGCTGATCTTATTATAATGATAGAGGAGGAGGTGACGCTGATCTTATTATAGTGATAGAGGAGGAGGTGACGCTGATCTTATTATAGTGATAGAGGAGGAGGCGACGCTGATCTTATTATACTGATAGAGGAGGAGGTGACGCTGATCTTATTATAGTGATAGAGGAGGAGGTGACGCTGATCTTATTATACTGATAGAGGAGGTGACGCTGATCTTATTATAGTGATAGAGGAGGTGACGCTGATCTTATTATAGTGATAGAGGAGGAGGTGACGCTGATCTTATTATAGTGATAGAGGAGGAGGTGACGCTGATCTTATTATACTGATAGAGGAGGTGACGCTGATCTTATTATACTGATAGAGGAGGAGGTGACGCTGATCTTATTATAATGATAGAGGAGGCAACGCTGATCTTATTATAATCATAGAGGAGGAGGTGACGCTGATCTTATTATAGTGATAGAGGAGGAGGTGACGCTGATCTTATTATAGTGATAGAGGAGGAGGTGACGCTGATCTTATTATACTGATAGAGGAGGTGACGCTGATCTTATTATACTGATAGAGGAGGAGGTGACGCTGATCTTATTATAATGATAGAGGAGGCAACGCTGATCTTATTATAATCATAGAGGAGGAGGTGACGCTGATCTTATTATAGTGATAGAGGAGGAGGTGACGCTGATCTTATTATAATGATAGAGGAGGAGGTGACGCTGATCTTATTATAATGATAGAGGAGGCGACGCTGATCTTATTATAGTGATAGAGGAGGCGACGCTGATCTTATTATAGTGATAGAGGAGGAGGTGACGCTGATCTTATTATAGTGATAGAGGAGGAGGTGACGCTGATCTTATTATACTGATAAAGGAGGCGACGCTGATCTTATAATGATAGAGGAGGTGACGCTGATCTTATTATAATGATTGAGGAGGTGACGCTGATCTTATTATAATAATTGAGGAGGTGACGCTGATCTTATAATGATAGAGGAGGAGGCGACGCTGATCTTATAATGATAGAGGAGGAGGTGACGCTGATCTTATTATAATGATAGAGGAGAAGGTGACGCTGATCTTATAATGATGGAGGAGGAGGTGACGCTGATCTTATTATAATGATAGAGGAGGTGACGCTGATCTTATTATAATGATAGAGGAGGTGACGCTGATCTTATTATAGTGATAGAGGAGGAGGCGACGCTGATCTTATTATACTGCTAGAGGAGGCGACGCTGATCTTATAATGATAGAGGAGGTGACGCTGATCTTATTATAGTGATGGAGGAGGAGGCGACGCTGATCTTATTATAATAACAGAGGAGGAGGTGACGCTGATCTTATTATACTGATAGAGGAGGCGACGCTGATCTTATTATACTGATAGAGGAGGTGACGCTGATTTTATTATACTGATAGAGGAGGTGACGCTGATCTTATTATAATGACAGAGGAGGTGACGCTGATCTTATTATAGTGATAGAGGAGGAGGCGACGCTGATCTTATTATACTGATTGAGGAGGCGACGCTGATCTTATTATAATGATAGAGGAGGTGACGCTGATCTTATTATAATGATAGAGGAGGCGACGCTGATCTTATTATACTGATAGAGGAGGAGGTGACGCTGATCTTATTATAATGATAGAGGAGGAGGTGACGCTGATCTTATTATAATGATGGAGGAGGAGGCGACGCTGATCTTATTATAATGACAGAGGAGGAGGTGACGCTGATCTTATTATACTGATAGAGGAGGTGACGCTGATCTTATTATAATGATAGAGGAGGAGGTGACGCTGATCTTATTATAATGATGGAGGAGGAGGTGACGCTGATCTTATTATAGTGATAGAGGAGGAGGTGACGCTGATCTTATTATAATGATAGAGGAGGAGGTGACGCTGATCTTATTATAATGATAGAGGAGGAGGTGACGCTGATCTTATTATACTGATAGAGGAGGCGACGCTGATCTTATTATAGTGATAGAGGAGGAGGTGACGCTGATCTTATTATAATGATAGAGGAGGAGGTGACGCTGATCTTATTATAATGATAGAGGAGGAGGTGACGCTGATCTTATTATAATGATAGAGGAGGAGGTGACGCTGATCTTATTATACTGATAGAGGAGGAGGTGACGCTGATCTTATTATACTGATAGAGGAGGAGGTGACGCTGATCTTATTATAATGATAGAGGAGGTGACGCTGATCTTATTATAGTGATAGAGGAGGAGGTGACGCTGATCTTATTATAGTGATAGAGGAGGAGGTGACGCTGATCTTATTATGCTGATAGAGGAGGCGACGCTGATCTTATTATAATGATAGAGGAGGAGGTGACGCTGATCTTATAATGATAGAGGAGGAGGTGACACTGATCTTATAATGATGGAGGAGGAGGTGACGCTGATCTTATTATAATGATAGAGGAGGAGGTGACGCTGATCTTATACTGATAGAGGGGGTGACGCTGATCTTATACTGATAGAGGAGGCGACGCTGATCTTATAATGATAGAGGAGGAGGCGACGCTGATCTTATACTGATAGAGGAGGAGGCGACGCTTATCTTATTATAATGATGGAGGAGGTGACGCTGATCTTATTATAATGATAGAGGAGGAGGTGACGCTGATCTTATTATAATGATGGAGGAGGTGACGCTGATCTTATAATGATAGAGGAGGAGGTGACGCTGATCTTATTATAGTGATAGAGGAGGTGACGCTGATCTTATTATACTGATAGAGGAGGAGGCGACGCTGATCTTATTATAATGATGGAGGAGGTGACGCTGATCTTATTATAATGATAGAGGAGGAGGTGACGCTGATCTTATTATAGTGATAGAGGAGGTGACGCTGATCTTATTATAGTGATAGAGGAGGAGGCGACGCTGATCTTATTATAATGATAGAGGAGGAGGTGACGCTGATCTTATTATACTGATAGAGGAGGTGACGCTGATCTTATTATAATGATAGAGGAGGAGGTGACGCTGATCTTATTATAATGATAGAGAAGGAGGCGACGCTGATCTTATAGTGATAGAGGAGGAGGTGACGCTGATCTTATTATAATGATAGAGGAGGAGGTGACGCTGATCTTATTATAATGATAGAGGAGGAGGTGACGCTGATCTTATTATAGTGATAGAGGAGGAGGTGACGCTGATCTTATTATAATGATGGAGGAGGAGGTGACGCTGATCTTATAATGATAGAGGAGGAGGCGACGCTGATCTTATTATAGTGATAGAGGAGGTGACGCTGATCTTATTATAGTGATAGAGGAGGAGGTGACGCTGATCTTATTATAGTGATAGAGGAGGCGACGCTGATCTTATTATAGTGATAGAGGAGGAGGTGACGCTGATCTTATTATAATGATAGAGGAGGCGACGCTGATCTTATTATAGTGATAGAGGAGGAGGTGACGCTGATCTTATTATAATGATAGAGGAGGCGACGCTGATCTTATTATAATCATAGAGGAGAAGGTGACGCTGATCTTATTATACTGATAAAGGAGGTGACGCTGATCTTATTATAGTGATAGAGGAGGTGACGCTGATCTTATTATACTGATAGAGGAGGTGACGCTGATCTTATTATAGTGATAGAGGAGGAGGCGACGCTGATCTTATTATAGTGATAGAGGAGGAGGCGACGCTGATCTTATTATAATGATAGAGGAGGAGGTGACGCTGATCTTATTATAGTGATAGAGGAGGAGGCGACGCTGATCTTATTATAATGATAGAGGAGGAGGTGACGCTGATCTTATTATAATGATGGAGGAGGAGGCGACGCTGATCTTATTATAATGATAGAGGAGGAGGTGACGCTGATCTTATTATAATGATAGAGGAGGAGGCGACGCTGATCTTATTATAGTGATAGAGGAGGAGGTGACGCTGATCTTATAATGATAGAGGAGGAGGCGACGCTGATCTTATTATAATGATGGAGGAGGCGACGCTGATCTTATTATAGTGATAGAGGAGGAGGTGACGCTGATCTTATTATAGTGATAGAGGAGGAGGCGACGCTGATCTTATTATAATGATGGAGGAGGAGGCGACGCTGATCTTATTATAATGATGGAGGAGGAGGCGACGCTGATCTTATTATAATGATAGAGGAGGAGGCGACGCTGATCTTATTATAATGATGGAGGAGGCGACGCTTATCTAATTATAATGATAGAGGAGGCGACGCTGATCTTATTATAATGATGGAGAAGGAGGTGACGCTGATCTTATTATGCTGATAGAGGAGGAGGCGACGCTGATCTTATTATAGTGATAGAGGAGGAGGTGACGCTGATCTTATTATAGTGATAGAGGAGTAGGTGACGCTGATCTTATTATAATGATGGAGAAGGAGGTGACGCTGATCTTATTATGCTGATAGAGGAGGAGGTGACGCTGATCTTATTATATTGATAGAGGAGGAGGTGACGCTGATCTTATTATAGTGATAGAGGAGGATGTGACGCTGATCTTATTATAATGATGGAGGAGGAGGCGACGCTGATCTTATTATAATGATAGAGGAGGAGGTGACGCTGATCTTATTATAATGATAGAGGAGGAGGCGACGCTGATCTTATTATAGTGATAGAGGAGGAGGTGACGCTGATCTTATTATAGTGATAGAGGAGGATGTGACGCTGATCTTATTATAATGATAGAGGAGGAGGTGACGCTGATCTTATTATAGTGATAGAGGAGGTGACGCTGATCTTATTATAATGATAGAGGAGGCGACGCTGATCTTATTATACTGATAGAGGAGGAGGCGACGCTGATCTTATTATAGTGATAGAGGAGGTGACGCTGATCTTATTATACTGATAGAGGAGGTGACGCTGATCTTATTATACTGATAGAGGAGGAGGTGACGCTGATCTTATTATAATGATAGAGGAGGAGGTGACGCTGATCTTATTATAATGATGGAGGAGGAGGTGACGCTGATATTATAATGATGATAGAGGAGGTGACGCTGATCTTATTATAATGATAGAGGAGGAGGTGACGCTGATCTTATTATAATGATAGAGGAGGTGACGCTGATCTTATTATAATGATAGAGGAGGAGGTGACGCTGATCTTATTATAATGATAGAGGAGGTGACGCTGATCTTATTATAATGATGGAGGAGGAGGTGACGCTGATCTAATTATAATGATAGAGGAGGAGGCGACGCTGATCATATTATAGTGATAGCGGAGGAGGTGACGCTGATCTTATTATAATGATAGAGGAGGAGGCGACGCTGATCTTATTATAATGATGGAGGAGGAGGTGACGCTGATCTTATTATAGTGATAGAGGAGGAGGTGACGCTGATCTTATAATGATGGAGGAGGCGACGCTGATCTTATTATAGTGATAGAGGAGGTGACGCTGATCTTATTATAATGATAGAGGAGGAGGCGACGCTGATCTTATTATAATGATAGAGGAGGTGACGCTGATCTTATTATAATAATGGAGGAGGAGGCGACGCTGATCTTATTATAATGATAGAGGAGGTGACGCTGATCTTATTATAATGATAGAGGAGGCGACGCTGATCTTATTATAATGATGGAGGAGGCGACGCTGATCTTATTATAATGATAGAGGAGGCGACGCTGATCTTATTATAATGATAGAGGAGGAGGTGACGCTGATCTTATTATAATGATGGAGGAGGTGACGCTGATCTTATTATAATGATGGAGGAGGAGGTGACGCTGATCTTATAATGATAGAGGAGGAGGCGACGCTGATCTTATTATACTGATAGAGGAGGAGGCGACGCTGATCTTATAGTGATAGAGGAGGTGACGCTGATCTTATTATAATGATAGAGGAGGCGACGCTGATCTTATTATAATGATGGAGAAGGAGGTGACGCTGATCTTATTATGCTGATAGAGGAGGTGACGCTGATCTTATTATATTGATAGAGGAGGAGGTGACGCTGATCTTATTATAGTGATAGAGGAGGAGGCGACGCTGATCTTATTATAGTGATAGAGGAGGAGGTGACGCTGATCTTATTATAGTGATAGAGGAGGTGACGCTGATCTTATTATACTGATAGAGGAGGCGACGCTGATCTTATTATAATGATAGAGGAGGAGGTGACGCTGATCTTATTATACTGATAGAGGAGGTGACGCTGATCTTATTATAGTGATAGAGGAGGAGGTGACGCTTATCTTATTATAGTGATAGAGGAGGAGGTGACGCTGATCTTATTATACTGATAGAGGAGGAGGTGACGCTGATCTTATTATAGTGATAGAGGAGGCGACGCTGATCTTATACTGATAGAGGAGGAGGTGACGCTGATCTTATTATAATGATAGAGGAGGTGACGCTGATCTTATTATAGTGATAGAGGAGGCGACGCTGAACTTATTATAATGATGGAGGAGGTGACGCTGATCTTATTATACTGATAGAGGAGGAGGCGACGCTGATCTTATAGTGATAGAGGAGGTGACGCTGATCTTATTATAATGATAGAGGAGGCGACGCTTATCTAATTATAATGATAGAGGAGGCGACGCTGATCTTATTATAATGATGGAGAAGGAGGTGACGCTGATCTTATTATGCTGATAGAGGAGGTGACGCTGATCTTATTATATTGATAGAGGAGGAGGTGACGCTGATCTTATTATATTGATAGAGGAGGAGGTGACGCTGATCTTATTATAGTGATAGAGGAGGAGGCGACGCTGATCTTATTATAGTGATAGAGGAGGTGACGCTGATCTTATTATAATGATAGAGGAGGAGGTGACGCTGATCTTATTATAATGATGGAGGAGGAGGTGACGCTGATCTTATTATAATGATAGAGGAGGAGGTGACGCTGATCTTATTATAATGATAGAGGAGGAGGCGACGCTGTTCTTATTATACTGATAGAGGAGGAGGTGACGCTGATCTTATTATAGTGATAGAGGAGGTGACGCTGATCTTATTATAGTGATAGAGGAGGAGGTGACGCTGATCTTATTATAGTGATAGAGGAGGCGACGCTGATCTTATTATAATGATAGAGGAGGAGGTGACGCTGATCTTATTATACTGATAGAGGAGGTGACGCTGATCTTATTATACTGATAGAGGAGGAGGTGACGCTGATCTTATTATACTGATAGAGGAGGAGGTGACGCTGATCTTATTATAGTGATAGAGGAGGCGACGCTGATCTTATACTGATAGAGGAGGAGGTGACGCTGATCTTATTATACTGATAGAGGAGGAGGTGACGCTGATCTTATTATAGTGATAGAGGAGGCGACGCTGATCTTATTATAATGATAGAGGAGGTGACGCTGATCTTATTATAATGATAGAGGAGGCGACGCTGATCTTATTATAGTGATGGAGGAGGAGGCGACGCTGATCTTATTATAATGATGGAGGAGGTGACGCTGATCTTATTATAGTGATAGAGGAGGCGACGCTGATCTTATTATAGTGATAGAGGAGGAGGTGACGCTGATCTTATTATAGTGATAGAGGAGGAGGTGACGCTGATCTTATTATAATGATGGAGGAGGTGACGCTGATCTTATTATAGTGATAGAGGAGGAGGTGACGCTGATCTTATTATAATGATGGAGGAGGCGACGCTGATCTTATAATGATAGAGGAGGAGGCGACGCTGATCTTATTATAATGATGGAGGAGGAGGCGACGCTGATCTTATAATGATAGAGGAGGAGGCGACGCTGATCTTATTATAGTGATAGAGGAGGAGGTGACGCTGATCTTATTATAATGATAGAGGACGAGGTGACGCTGATCTTATTATACTGATAGAGGAGGAGGTGACGCTGATCTTATTATACTGATAGAGGAGGAGGCGACGCTGATCTTATTATAGTGATAGAGGAGGTGACGCTGATCTTATTATAATGATGGAGGAGGAGGCGACGCTGATCTTATTATAATGATGGAGGAGGAGGCGACGCTGATCTTATTATAATGATGGAGGAGGCGACGCTTATCTAATTATAATGATAGAGGAGGCGACGCTGATCTTATTATAATGATGGAGAAGGAGGTGACGCTGATCTTATTATGCTGATAGAGGAGGAGGCGACGCTGATCTTATTATAGTGATAGAGGAGGAGGCGACGCTGATCTTATAGTGATAGAGGAGGAGGCGACGCTGATCTTATTATAATGATAGAGGAGGCGACGCTTATCTAATTATAATGATAGAGGAGGCGACGCTGATCTTATTATAATGATGGAGAAGGAGGTGACGCTGATCTTATTATGCTGATAGAGGAGGTGACGCTGATCTTATTATATTGATAGAGGAGGAGGTGACGCTGATCTTATTATAGTGATAGAGGAGGTGACGCTGATCTTATTATAATGATGGAGGAGGAGGTGACGCTGATCTTATAATGATAGAGGAGGAGGTGACGCTGATCTTATTATAATGATAGAGGAGGAGGCGACGCTGATCTTATTATAGTGATAGAGGAGGAGGTGACGCTGATCTTATTATAGTGATAGAGGAGGAGGCGACGCTGATCTTATTATAATGATAGAGGAGGAGGTGACGCTGATCTTATTATAATGATAGAAGAGGAGGTGACGCTGATCTTATTATAATGATAGAGGAGGAGGCGACGCTGATCTAATTATAATGATAGAGGAGGTGACGCTGATCTTATTATAATGATAGAGGAGGAGGTGACGCTGATCTTATAATGATAGAGGAGGAGGTGACGCTGATCTTATTATAATGATAGAGGAGGCGACGCTGATCTTATTATAGTGATAGAGGAGGAGGTGACGCTGATCTTAATATAATGATAAAGGAGAAGGTGACGCTGATCTTATTATACTGATAGAGAAGGAGGCGACGCTGATCTTATAATGATGGAGGAGGTGACGCTGATCTTATTATAATGATAGAGGAGGAGGTGACGCTGATCTTATTATAATGATAGAGGAGGAGGTGACGCTGATCTTATTATAATGATAGAGGAGGTGACGCTGATCTTATTATAATGATAGAGGAGGAGGCGACGCTGATCTTATTATAATGATAGAGGAGGAGGCGACGCTGATCTTATTATAATGATAGAGGAGGTGACGCTGATCTTATTATACTGATAGAGGAGGTGACGCTGATCTTATTATAATGATGGAGGAGGTGACGCTGATCTTATAATGATAGAGGAGGAGGTGACGCTGATCTTATTATAGTGATAGAGGAGGCGACGCTGATCTTATACTGATAGAGGAGGCGACGCTGATCTTATTATACTGATAGAGGAGGAGGTGACGCTGATCATATACTGATAGAGGAGGCGACGCTGATCTTATTATACTGATAGAGGAGGAGGCGACGCTGATCTTATTATACTGATAGAGGAGGAGGCGACGCTGATCTTATTATAGTGATAGAGGACGAGGTGACGCTGATCTTATAGTGATAGAGGAGGAGGTGACGCTGATCTTATTATAATGATGGAGGAGGTGACGCTGATCTTATTATAATGATAGAGGAGGTGACGCTGATCTTATTATAATGATAGAGGAGGAGGCGACGCTGATCTTATTATAATGATAGAGGAGGAGGTGACGCTGATCTTATTATAATGATAGAGGAGGAGGCGACGCTGATCTTATTATAATGATAGAGGAGGAGGTGACGCTGATCTTATTATACTGATAGAGGAGGTGACGCTGATCTTATTATAATGATGGAGGAGGTGACGCTGATCTTATTATACTGATAGAGGAGGAGGTGACGCTGATCTTATTATACTGATAGAGGAGGCGACGCTGATCTTATTATACTGATAGAGGAGGTGACGCTGATCTTATTATACTGATAGAGGAGGAGGCGACGCTGATCTTATAGTGATAGAGGAGGAGGTGACGCTGATCTTATTATAATGATGGAGGAGGTGACGCTGATCTTATTATACTGATAGAGGAGGAGGTGACGCTGATCTTATTATAATGATAGAGGAGGTGACGCTGATCTTATTATAATGATAGAGGAGGTGACGCTGATCTTATTATACTGATGGAGGAGGAGGCGACGCTGATCTTATTATAATGATAGAGGAGGAGGTGACGCTGATCTTATTATAGTGATAGAGGAGGTGACGCTGATCTTATTATAGTGATAGAGGAGGTGACGCTGATCTTATTATAGTGATAGAGGAGGAGGTGACGCTGATCTTATTATAATGATGGAGGAGGAGGCGACGCTGATCTTATTATAATGATAGAGGAGGAGGTGACGCTGATCTTATTATACTGATAGAGGAGGTGACGCTGATCTTATTATAATGATAGAGGAGGAGGCGACGCTGATCTTCTTATAATGATAGAGGAGGAGGTGACGCTGATCTTATTATAGTGATAGAGGAGGCGACGCTGATCTTATTATAATGATAGAGGAGGAGGTGACGCTGATCTTATTATAATGATAGAGGAGGAGGCGACGCTGATCTTATTATAATGATAGAGGAGGAGGCGACGCTGATCTTATTATAATGATAGAGGAGGCGACGCTGATCTTATTATAGTGATAGAGGAGGTGACGCTGATCTTATTATAATGATGGAGGAGGAGGTGACGCTGATCTTATAATGATAGAGGAGGAGGCGGCGACGCTGATCTTATTATACTGATAGAGGAGGAGGTGACGCTGATCTTATTATAATGATAGAGGAGGAGGTGACGCTGATCTTATTATAATGATAGAGGAGGAGGTGACGCTGATCTTATTATAATGATAGAGGAGGAGGTGACGCTGATCTTATTATAATGATAGAGGAGGAGGCGACGCTGATCTTTTTATAGTGATAGAGGAGGAGGTGACGCTGATCTTATTATAATGATGGAGGAGGAGGTGACGCTGATCTTATTATACTGATAGAGGAGGAGGCGACGCTGATCTTATAATGATGGAGGAGGAGGAGGTGACGCTGATCTTATTATAGTGATAGAGGAGGAGGTGACGCTGATCTTATAATGATAGAGGAGGTGACGCTGATCTTATTATAATGATAGAGGAGGTGACGCTGATCTTATTATAATGACGGAGGAGGAGGCGACGCTGATCTTATTATACTGATGGAGGAGGTGACGCTGATCTTATTATAGTGATAGAGGAGGAGGCGACGCTGATCTTATTATAGTGATAGAGGAGGCGACGCTGATCTTATTATAATGATAGAGGAGGCGACGCTGATCTTATTATAATGATAGAGGAGGCGACGCTGATCTTATTATAATGATGGAGGAGGAGGTGACGCTGATCTTATTATAATGATGGAGGAGGAGGTGACGCTGATCTTATTATACTGATAGAGGAGGCGACGCTGATCTTATTATAGTGATGGAGGAGGAGGTGACGCTGATCTTATTATACTGATAGAGAAGGAGGCGACGCTGATCTTATTATACTGATAGAGAAGGAGGCGACGCTGATCTTATAATGATGGAGGAGGCGACGCTGATCTTATTATAGTGATAGAGGAGGAGGTGACGCTGATCTTATTATAATGATAGAGGAGGAGGCGACGCTGATCTTATTATAATGATAGCGGAGGAGGTGACGCTGATCTTATTATAGTGATAGAGGAGGAGGTGACGCTGATCTTATTATACTGATAGAGGAGGAGGTGACGCTGATCTTATTATAATGATAGAGGAGGTGACGCTGATCTTATTATAATGATAGAGGAGGAGGTGACGCTGATCTTATTATAATGATAGAGGAGGTGACGCTGATCTTATTATAATGATGGAGGAGGAGGTGACGCTGATCTAATTATAATGATAGAGGAGGAGGCGACGCTGATCATATTATAGTGATAGCGGAGGAGGTGACGCTGATCTTATTATAATGATAGAGGAGGAGGCGACGCTGATCTTATTATAATGATGGAGGAGGAGGTGACGCTGATCTTATTATAGTGATAGAGGAGGAGGTGACGCTGATCTTATAATGATGGAGGAGGCGACGCTGATCTTATTATAGTGATAGAGGAGGTGACGCTGATCTTATTATAGTGATAGAGGAGGTGACGCTGATCTTATTATAATGATAGAGGAGGAGGCGACGCTGATCTTATTATAATGATAGAGGAGGTGACGCTGATCTTATTATAATAATGGAGGAGGAGGCGACGCTGATCTTATTATAATGATAGAGGAGGTGACGCTGATCTTATTATAATGATAGAGGAGGCGACGCTGATCTTATTATAATGATGGAGGAGGCGACGCTGATCTTATTATAATGATAGAGGAGGCGACGCTGATCTTATTATAATGATAGAGGAGGAGGTGACGCTGATCTTATTATAATGATGGAGGAGGTGACGCTGATCTTATTATAATGATGGAGGAGGAGGTGACGCTGATCTTATAATGATAGAGGAGGAGGCGACGCTGATCTTATTATACTGATAGAGGAGGAGGCGACGCTGATCTTATAGTGATAGAGGAGGTGACGCTGATCTTATTATAATGATAGAGGAGGCGACGCTGATCTTATTATAATGATGGAGAAGGAGGTGACGCTGATCTTATTATGCTGATAGAGGAGGTGACGCTGATCTTATTATATTGATAGAGGAGGAGGTGACGCTGATCTTATTATAGTGATAGAGGAGGAGGCGACGCTGATCTTATTATAGTGATAGAGGAGGAGGTGACGCTGATCTTATTATAGTGATAGAGGAGGTGACGCTGATCTTATTATACTGATAGAGGAGGCGACGCTGATCTTATTATAATGATAGAGGAGGAGGTGACGCTGATCTTATTATACTGATAGAGGAGGTGACGCTGATCTTATTATAGTGATAGAGGAGGAGGTGACGCTTATCTTATTATAGTGATAGAGGAGGAGGTGACGCTGATCTTATTATACTGATAGAGGAGGAGGTGACGCTGATCTTATTATAGTGATAGAGGAGGCGACGCTGATCTTATACTGATAGAGGAGGAGGTGACGCTGATCTTATTATAATGATAGAGGAGGTGACGCTGATCTTATTATAGTGATAGAGGAGGCGACGCTGAACTTATTATAATGATGGAGGAGGTGACGCTGATCTTATTATACTGATAGAGGAGGAGGCGACGCTGATCTTATAGTGATAGAGGAGGTGACGCTGATCTTATTATAATGATAGAGGAGGCGACGCTTATCTAATTATAATGATAGAGGAGGCGACGCTGATCTTATTATAATGATGGAGAAGGAGGTGACGCTGATCTTATTATGCTGATAGAGGAGGTGACGCTGATCTTATTATATTGATAGAGGAGGAGGTGACGCTGATCTTATTATATTGATAGAGGAGGAGGTGACGCTGATCTTATTATAGTGATAGAGGAGGAGGCGACGCTGATCTTATTATAGTGATAGAGGAGGTGACGCTGATCTTATTATAATGATAGAGGAGGAGGTGACGCTGATCTTATTATAATGATGGAGGAGGAGGTGACGCTGATCTTATTATAATGATAGAGGAGGAGGTGACGCTGATCTTATTATAATGATAGAGGAGGAGGCGACGCTGTTCTTATTATACTGATAGAGGAGGAGGTGACGCTGATCTTATTATAGTGATAGAGGAGGTGACGCTGATCTTATTATAGTGATAGAGGAGGAGGTGACGCTGATCTTATTATAGTGATAGAGGAGGCGACGCTGATCTTATTATAATGATAGAGGAGGAGGTGACGCTGATCTTATTATACTGATAGAGGAGGTGACGCTGATCTTATTATACTGATAGAGGAGGAGGTGACGCTGATCTTATTATACTGATAGAGGAGGAGGTGACGCTGATCTTATTATAGTGATAGAGGAGGCGACGCTGATCTTATACTGATAGAGGAGGAGGTGACGCTGATCTTATTATACTGATAGAGGAGGAGGTGACGCTGATCTTATTATAGTGATAGAGGAGGCGACGCTGATCTTATTATAATGATAGAGGAGGTGACGCTGATCTTATTATAATGATAGAGGAGGCGACGCTGATCTTATTATAGTGATGGAGGAGGAGGCGACGCTGATCTTATTATAATGATGGAGGAGGTGACGCTGATCTTATTATAGTGATAGAGGAGGCGACGCTGATCTTATTATAGTGATAGAGGAGGAGGTGACGCTGATATTATTATAGTGATAGAGGAGGAGGTGACGCTGATCTTATTATAATGATGGAGGAGGTGACGCTGATCTTATTATAGTGATAGAGGAGGAGGTGACGCTGATCTTATTATAGTGATAGAGGAGGAGGTGACGCTGATCTTATTATAATGATGGAGGAGGCGACGCTGATCTTATAATGATAGAGGAGGAGGCGACGCTGATCTTATTATAATGATGGAGGAGGAGGCGACGCTGATCTTATAATGATAGAGGAGGAGGCGACGCTGATCTTATTATAGTGATAGAGGAGGAGGTGACGCTGATCTTATTATAATGATAGAGGACGAGGTGACGCTGATCTTATTATACTGATAGAGGAGGAGGTGACGCTGATCTTATTATACTGATAGAGGAGGAGGCGACGCTGATCTTATTATAGTGATAGAGGAGGTGACGCTGATCTTATTATAATGATGGAGGAGGAGGCGACGCTGATCTTATTATAATGATGGAGGAGGAGGCGACGCTGATCTTATTATAATGATGGAGGAGGCGACGCTTATCTAATTATAATGATAGAGGAGGCGACGCTGATCTTATTATAATGATGGAGAAGGAGGTGACGCTGATCTTATTATGCTGATAGAGGAGGAGGCGACGCTGATCTTATTATAGTGATAGAGGAGGAGGCGACGCTGATCTTATAGTGATAGAGGAGGAGGCGACGCTGATCTTATTATAATGATAGAGGAGGCGACGCTTATCTAATTATAATGATAGAGGAGGCGACGCTGATCTTATTATAATGATGGAGAAGGAGGTGACGCTAATCTTATTATGCTGATAGAGGAGGTGACGCTGATCTTATTATATTGATAGAGGAGGAGGTGACGCTGATCTTATTATAGTGATAGAGGAGGTGACGCTGATCTTATTATAATGATGGAGGAGGAGGTGACGCTGATCTTATAATGATAGAGGAGGAGGTGACGCTGATCTTATTATAATGATAGAGGAGGAGGCGACGCTGATCTTATTATAGTGATAGAGGAGGAGGTGACGCTGATCTTATTATAGTGATAGAGGAGGAGGCGACGCTGATCTTATTATAATGATAGAGGAGGAGGTGACGCTGATCTTATTATAATGATAGAAGAGGAGGTGACGCTGATCTTATTATAATGATAGAGGAGGAGGCGACGCTGATCTAATTATAATGATAGAGGAGGTGACGCTGATCTTATTATAATGATAGAGGAGGAGGTGACGCTGATCTTATTATAATGATAGAGGAGGAGGTGACGCTGATCTTATAATGATAGAGGAGGAGGTGACGCTGATCTTATTATAATGATAGAGGAGGCGACGCTGATCTTATTATAGTGATAGAGGAGGAGGTGACGCTGATCTTAATATAATGATAAAGGAGAAGGTGACGCTGATCTTATTATACTGATAGAGAAGGAGGCGACGCTGATCTTATAATGATGGAGGAGGTGACGCTGATCTTATTATAATGATAGAGGAGGAGGTGACGCTGATCTTATTATAATGATAGAGGAGGAGGTGACGCTGATCTTATTATAATGATAGAGGAGGTGACGCTGATCTTATTATAATGATAGAGGAGGAGGCGACGCTGATCTTATTATAATGATAGAGGAGGAGGCGACGCTGATCTTATTATAATGATAGAGGAGGTGACGCTGATCTTATTATACTGATAGAGGAGGTGACGCTGATCTTATTATAATGATGGAGGAGGTGACGCTGATCTTATAATGATAGAGGAGGAGGTGACGCTGATCTTATTATAGTGATAGAGGAGGAGGTGACGCTGATCTTATTATAGTGATAGAGGAGGCGACGCTGATCTTATACTGATAGAGGAGGCGACGCTGATCTTATTATACTGATAGAGGAGGAGGTGACGCTGATCATATACTGATAGAGGAGGCGACGCTGATCTTATTATACTGATAGAGGAGGAGGCGACGCTGATCTTATTATACTGATAGAGGAGGAGGCGACGCTGATCTTATTATAGTGATAGAGGACGAGGTGACGCTGATCTTATAGTGATAGAGGAGGAGGTGACGCTGATCTTATTATAATGATGGAGGAGGTGACGCTGATCTTATTATAATGATAGAGGAGGTGACGCTGATCTTATTATAATGATGGAGGAGGTGACGCTGATCTTATTATAATGATAGAGGAGGTGACGCTGATCTTATTATAATGATAGAGGAGGAGGCGACGCTGATCTTATTATAATGATAGAGGAGGAGGTGACGCTGATCTTATTATAATGATAGAGGAGGAGGCGACGCTGATCTTATTATAATGATAGAGGAGGAGGTGACGCTGATCTTATTATACTGATAGAGGAGGTGACGCTGATCTTATTATAATGATGGAGGAGGTGACGCTGATCTTATTATACTGATAGAGGAGGAGGTGACGCTGATCTTATTATACTGATAGAGGAGGCGACGCTGATCTTATTATACTGATAGAGGAGGTGACGCTGATCTTATTATACTGATAGAGGAGGAGGCGACGCTGATCTTATAGTGATAGAGGAGGAGGTGACGCTGATCTTATTATAATGATGGAGGAGGTGACGCTGATCTTATTATACTGATAGAGGAGGAGGTGACGCTGATCTTATTATAATGATAGAGGAGGTGACGCTGATCTTATTATAATGATAGAGGAGGTGACGCTGATCTTATTATACTGATGGAGGAGGAGGCGACGCTGATCTTATTATAATGATAGAGGAGGAGGTGACGCTGATCTTATTATAGTGATAGAGGAGGTGACGCTGATCTTATTATAGTGATAGAGGAGGTGACGCTGATCTTATTATAGTGATAGAGGAGGAGGTGACGCTGATCTTATTATAATGATGGAGGAGGAGGCGACGCTGATCTTATTATAATGATAGAGGAGGAGGTGACGCTGATCTTATTATACTGATAGAGGAGGTGACGCTGATCTTATTATAATGATAGAGGAGGAGGCGACGCTGATCTTCTTATAATGATAGAGGAGGAGGTGACGCTGATCTTATTATAGTGATAGAGGAGGCGACGCTGATCTTATTATAATGATAGAGGAGGAGGTGACGCTGATCTTATTATAATGATAGAGGAGGAGGCGACGCTGATCTTATTATAATGATAGAGGAGGAGGCGACGCTGATCTTATTATAATGATAGAGGAGGCGACGCTGATCTTATTATAGTGATAGAGGAGGTGACGCTGATCTTATTATAATGATGGAGGAGGAGGTGACGCTGATCTTATAATGATAGAGGAGGAGGCGGCGACGCTGATCTTATTATACTGATAGAGGAGGAGGTGACGCTGATCTTATTATAATGATAGAGGAGGAGGTGACGCTGATCTTATTATAATGATAGAGGAGGAGGTGACGCTGATCTTATTATAATGATAGAGGAGGAGGTGACGCTGATCTTATTATAATGATAGAGGAGGAGGCGACGCTGATCTTTTTATAGTGATAGAGGAGGAGGTGACGCTGATCTTATTATAATGATGGAGGAGGAGGTGACGCTGATCTTATTATACTGATAGAGGAGGAGGCGACGCTGATCTTATAATGATGGAGGAGGAGGAGGTGACGCTGATCTTATTATAGTGATAGAGGAGGAGGTGACGCTGATCTTATAATGATAGAGGAGGTGACGCTGATCTTATTATAATGATAGAGGAGGTGACGCTGATCTTATTATAATGACGGAGGAGGAGGCGACGCTGATCTTATTATACTGATGGAGGAGGTGACGCTGATCTTATTATAGTGATAGAGGAGGAGGCGACGCTGATCTTATTATAGTGATAGAGGAGGCGACGCTGATCTTATTATAATGATAGAGGAGGCGACGCTGATCTTATTATAATGATAGAGGAGGCGACGCTGATCTTATTATAATGATGGAGGAGGAGGTGACGCTGATCTTATTATAATGATGGAGGAGGAGGTGACGCTGATCTTATTATACTGATAGAGGAGGCGACGCTGATCTTATTATAGTGATGGAGGAGGAGGTGACGCTGATCTTATTATACTGATAGAGAAGGAGGCGACGCTGATCTTATTATACTGATAGAGAAGGAGGCGACGCTGATCTTATAATGATGGAGGAGGCGACGCTGATCTTATTATAGTGATAGAGGAGGAGGTGACGCTGATCTTATTATAATGATAGAGGAGGAGGCGACGCTGATCTTATTATAATGATAGCGGAGGAGGTGACGCTGATCTTATTATAGTGATAGAGGAGGAGGTGACGCTGATCTTATTATAATGATAGAGGAGGAGGTGACGCTGATCTTATTATAATGATAGAGGAGGAGGTGACGCTGATCTTATTATACTGATAGAGGAGGAGGTGACGCTGATCTTATTATAGTGATAGAGGAGGTGACGCTGATCTTATTATACTGATAGAGGAGGAGGCGACGCTGATCTTTTTATAATGATAGAGGAGGAGGTGACGCTGATATTATTATAGTGATAGAGGAGGTGACGCTGATCTTATAATGATAGAGGAGGAGGTGACGCTGATCTTATTATACTGATAGAGGAGGAGGTGACGCTGATCTTATTATAGTGATAGAGGAGGAGGCGACGCTGATCTTTTTATAATGATAGAGGAGGAGGTGACGCTGATCTTTTTATAATGATAGAGGAGGCGACGCTGATCTTATTATAGTGATAGAGGAGGAGGTGACGCTGATCTTATTATAATGATAGAGGAGGAGGTGACGCTGATCTTATTATAATGATGTAGAAGGCGACGCTGATCTTATTATAGTGATAGAGGAGGTGACGCTGATCTTATTATAATGATAGAGGAGGAGACGACGCTGATCTTATTATAATGATAGAGGAGGAGGTGACGCTGATCTTATTATAGTGATAGAGGAGGTGACGCTGATCTTATAATGATAGAGGAGGAGGCGACGCTGATCTTATTATACTGATAGTGGAGGAGGTGACGCTGATCTTATTATAGTGATAGAGGAGGCGACGCTGATCTTATACTGATAGAGGGGTGACGCTGATCTTATTATAATGATAGAGGAGGCGACGCTGATCTTATAATGATAGAGGAGGAGGCGACGCTGATCTTATTATACTGATAGTGGAGGAGGCGACGCTTATCTTATTATAATGATGGAGGAGGAGGTGACGCTGATCTTATTATAATGATAGAGGAGGCGACGCTGATCTTATTATAATGATAGAGGAGGTGACGCTGATCTTATTATACTGATAGAGGAGGTGACGCTGATCTTATTATAATGATGGAGGAGGTGACGCTGATCTTATTATAATGATGGAGGAGGTGACGCTGATCTTATAATAGTGATAGAGGAGGCGACGCTGATCTTATTATAGTGATAGAGGAGGTGACGCTGATCTTATTATAGTGATAGAGGAGGTGACGCTGATCTTATTATAGTGATAGAGGAGGAGGCGACGCTGATCTTATTATACTGATAGAGGAGGAGGTGACGCTGATCTTATTATAATGATGGAGGAGGTGACGCTGATCTTATTATAATGATAGAGGAGGTGACGCTGATCTTATTATAGTGATAGAGGAGGCGACGCTGATCTTATTATAATGATAGAGGAGGTGACGCTGATCTTATAATGATAGAGGAGGAGGTGACGCTGATCTTATTATAGTGATAGAGGAGGAGGTGACGCTGATCTTATTATAGTGATAGAGGAGGTGACGCTGATCTTATAATGATAGAGGAGGTGACGCTGATCTTATTATAATGATAGAGGAGGTGACGCTTATCTTATAATGATAGAGGAGGAGGTGACGCTGATCTTATAATGATAGAGGAGGTGACGCTGATCTTATTATAATGATAGAGGAGGTGACGCTGATCTTATAATGATAGAGGGGGAGGCGACGCTGATCTTATTATAGTGATAGAGGAGGAGGCGACGCTGATCTTATTATACTGATAGAGGAGGAGGTGACGCTGATCTTATTATAATGATGGAGGAGGTGACGCTGATCTTATTATAATGATAGAGGAGGTGACGCTGATCTTATTATAGTGATAGAGGAGGTGACGCTGATCTTATTATAATAATTGAGGAGGTGACGCTGATCTTATTATAATGATAGAGGAGGTGACGCTGATCTTATAATGATAGAGGAGGAGGTGACGCTGATCTTATTATAGTGATAGAGGAGGAGGTGACGCTGATCTTATTATAGTGATAGAGGAGGTGACGCTGATCTTATTATAGTGATAGAGGAGGAGGCGACGCTGATCTTATTATACTGATAGAGGAGGTGACGCTGATCTTATTATAATGATAGAGGAGGTGACGCTTATCTTATAATGATAGAGGAGGAGGTGACGCTGATCTTATAATGATGGAGGAAGTGACGCTGATCTTATTATAATGATAGAGGAGGTGACGCTGATCTTATAATGATAGAGGAGGAGGTGACGCTGATCTTATTATAGTGATAGAGGAGGAGGCGACGCTGATCTTATTATAATGATAGAGGAGGAGGTGACGCTGATCTTATTATAATGATGGAGGAGGAGGCGACGCTGATCTTATTATAGTGATAGAGGAGGAGACGCTTATCTTATTATAATGATAGAGGAGGTGACGCTGATCTTATTATAGTGATAGAGGAGGAGGCGACGCTGATCTTATAATGATGGAGGAGGAGGCGACGCTGATCTTATTATACTGATAGAGGAGGAGGTGACGCTGATCTTATTATACTGATAGAGGAGGAGGTGACGCTGATCTTATTATAATGATAGAGGAGGAGGTGACGCTGATCTTATTATAGTGATAGAGGAGGAGACGCTTATCTTATTATAATGATAGAGGAGGTGACGCTGATCTTATTATAGTGATAGAGGAGGAGGCGACGCTGATCTTATTATAATGATAGAGGAGGCGACGCTGATCTTATTATAGTGATAGAGGAGGAGGTGACGCTGATCTTATTATAATGATAGAGGAGGAGGTGACGCTGATCTTATTATAGTGATAGAGGAGGAGGTGACGCTGATCTTATAATGATAGAGGAGAAGGAGGTGACGCTGATCTTATTATAGTGATAGAGGAGGAGGTGACGCTGATCTTATTATAGTGATAGAGGAGGAGGTGACGCTGATCTTATAATGATAGAGGAGAAGGAGGTGACGCTGATCTTATTATAGTGATAGAGGAGGAGGTGACGCTGATCTTATTATAGTGATAGAGGAGGAGGTGACGCTGATCTTATTATAGTGATAGAGGAGGAGGTGACGCTGATCTTATTATAGTGATAGAGGAGGCGACGCTGATCTTATTATAATGATAGAGGAGGAGGTGACGCTGATCTTATTATAGTGATAGAGGAGGTGACGCTGATCTTATTATAGTGATAGAGGAGGCGACGCTGATCTTATAATGATAGAGGAGGAGGTGACGCTGATCTTATTATAGTGATAGAGGAGGAGGTGACGCTGATCTTATTATAGTGATAGAGGAGGTGACGCTGATCTTATAATGATAGAGGAGGTGACGCTGATCTTATTATAATGATAGAGGAGGTGACGCTTATCTTATAATGATAGAGGAGGAGGTGACGCTGATCTTATAATGATGGAGGAGGTGACGCTGATCTTATTATAGTGATAGAGGAGGAGACGACGCTGATCTTATTATAATGATAGAGGAGGAGGTGACGCTGATCTTATTATAGTGATAGAGGAGGAGGCGACGCTGATCTTATTATAATGATAGAGGAGGCGACGCTGATCTTATTATAATGATAGAGGAGGTGACGCTGATCTTATTATAATGATAGAGGGGGTGACGCTTATCTTATAATGATGGAGGAGGAGGTGACGCTGATCTTATAATGATGGAGGAGGTGACGCTGATCTTATTATAATTGAGGAGGAGGTGACGCTGATCTTATTATAATGATAGAGGAGGCGACGCTGATCTTATTATAATGATAGAGGAGGCGACGCTGATCTTATAATGATAGAGGAGGAGGTGACGCTGATCTTATAATGATAGAGGAGGAGGCGACGCTGATCTTATTATAATGATAAAGGAGGTGACGCTGATCTTATTATAGTGATAGAGGAGGAGGTGACGCTGATCTTATTATACTGATAGAGGAGGAGGCGACGCTGATCTTATAGTGATAGAGGAGGAGGCGACGCTGATCTTATTATAATGATAGAGGAGGAGGTGACGCTGATCTTATTATAATGATGGAGGAGGAGGCGACGCTGATCTTATTATAGTGATAGAGGAGGAGACGCTTATCTTATTATAATGATAGAGGAGGTGACGCTGATCTTATTATACTGATAGAGGAGGAGGTGACGCTGATCTTATTATACTGATAGAGGAGGAGGTGACGCTGATCTTATTATAATGATAGAGGAGGAGGTGACGCTGATCTTATTATACTGATAGAGGAGGAGGTGACGCTGATCTTATAATGATGGAGGAGGAGGCGACGCTGATCTTATTATACTGATAGAGGAGGAGGTGACGCTGATCTTATTATACTGATAGAGGAGGAGGTGACGCTGATCTTATTATAATGATAGAGGAGGAGGTGACGCTGATCTTATTATACTGATAGAGGAGGAGGTGACGCTGATCTTATAATGATGGAGGAGGAGGCGACGCTGATCTTATTATACTGATAGAGGAGGAGGTGACGCTGATCTTATTATACTGATAGAGGAGGAGGTGACGCTGATCTTATTATACTGATAGAGGAGGAGGTGACGCTGATCTTATTATAGTGATAGAGGAGGTGACGCTGATCTTATTATAATGATAGAGGAGGAGGTGACGCTGATCTTATTATAATGATAGAGGAGGAGGTGACGCTGATCTTATTATAGTGATAGAGGAGGAGGTGACGCTGATCTTATTATAATGATAGAGGAGGCGACGCTGATCTTATTATAATGATAGAGGAGGAGGTGACGCTGATCTTATTATAGTGATAGAGGAGGAGACGCTTATCTTATTATAATGATAGAGGAGGTGACGCTGATCTTATTATAGTGATAGAGGAGGAGGCGACGCTGATCTTATTATAATGATAGAGGAGGCGACGCTGATCTTATTATAGTGATAGAGGAGGAGGTGACGCTGATCTTATTATAATGATAGAGGAGGCAACGCTGATCTTATTATAATGATAGAGGAGAAGGTGACGCTGATCTTATTATACTGATAGAGGAGGAGGTGACGCTGATCTTATTATAATGATAGAGGAGGAGGTGACGCTGATCTTATTATAGTGATAGAGGAGGAGGCGACGCTGATCTTATAATGATAGAGGAGAAGGAGGTGACGCTGATCTTATTATAGTGATAGAGGAGGAGGCGACGCTGATCTTATTATAGTGATAGAGGAGGAGGTGACGCTGATCTTATAATGATAGAGGAGAAGGAGGTGACGCTGATCTTATTATAGTGATAGAGGAGGAGGTGACGCTGATCTTATTATAGTGATAGAGGAGGAGGTGACGCTGATCTTATAATGATAGAGGAGAAGGAGGTGACGCTGATCTTATTATAGTGATAGAGGAGGAGGTGACGCTGATCTTATTATAGTGATAGAGGAGGAGGTGACGCTGATCTTATTATAGTGATAGAGGAGGAGGTGACGCTGATCTTATTATAGTGATAGAGGAGGCGACGCTGATCTTATTATAATGATAGAGGAGGAGGTGACGCTGATCTTATTATAGTGATAGAGGAGGTGACGCTGATCTTATTATAGTGATAGAGGAGGCGACGCTGATCTTATAATGATAGAGGAGGAGGTGACGCTGATCTTATTATAGTGATAGAGGAGGTGACGCTGATCTTATTATAGTGATAGAGGAGGTGACGCTGATCTTATAATGATAGAGGAGGTGACGCTGATCTTATTATAATGATAGAGGAGGTGACGCTTATCTTATAATGATAGAGGAGGAGGTGACGCTGATCTTATAATGATGGAGGAGGTGACGCTGATCTTATTATAGTGATAGAGGAGGAGACGACGCTGATCTTATTATATTGATGGAGGAGGTGACGCTGATCTTATTATAGTGATAGAGGAGGAGGCGACGCTGATCTTATTATAATGATAGAGGAGGCGACGCTGATCTTATTATAATGATAGAGGAGGTGACGCTGATCTTATAATGATGGAGGAGGTGACGCTGATCTTATTATAATTGAGGAGGAGGTGACGCTGATCTTATTATAATGATAGAGGAGGAGGTGACGCTGATCTTATTATAATGATAGAGGAGGCGACGCTGATCTTATAATGATAGAGGAGGAGGTGACGCTGATCTTATAATGATAGAGGAGGAGGCGACGCTGATCTTATTATAATGATAAAGGAGGTGACGCTGATCTTATTATAGTGATAGAGGAGGAGGTGACGCTGATCTTATTATACTGATAGAGGAGGAGGCGACGCTGATCTTATAGTGATAGAGGAGGAGGTGACGCTGATCTTATTATACTGATAGAGGAGGAGGTGACGCTGATCTTATTATAATGATAGAGGAGGAGGTGACGCTGATCTTATTATAGTGATAGAGGAGGAGGCGACGCTGATCTTATAATGATAGAGGAGAAGGAGGTGACGCTGATCTTATTATAGTGATAGAGGAGGAGGCGACGCTGATCTTATTATAGTGATAGAGGAGGAGGTGACGCTGATCTTATAATGATAGAGGAGAAGGAGGTGACGCTGATCTTATTATAGTGATAGAGGAGGAGGTGACGCTGATCTTATTATAGTGATAGAGGAGGAGGTGACGCTGATCTTATAATGATAGAGGAGAAGGAGGTGACGCTGATCTTATTATAGTGATAGAGGAGGAGGTGACGCTGATCTTATTATAGTGATAGAGGAGGAGGTGACGCTGATCTTATTATAGTGATAGAGGAGGAGGTGACGCTGATCTTATTATAGTGATAGAGGAGGCGACGCTGATCTTATTATAATGATAGAGGAGGAGGTGACGCTGATCTTATTATAGTGATAGAGGAGGTGACGCTGATCTTATTATAGTGATAGAGGAGGCGACGCTGATCTTATAATGATAGAGGAGGAGGTGACGCTGATCTTATTATAGTGATAGAGGAGGTGACGCTGATCTTATTATAGTGATAGAGGAGGTGACGCTGATCTTATAATGATAGAGGAGGTGACGCTGATCTTATTATAATGATAGAGGAGGTGACGCTTATCTTATAATGATAGAGGAGGAGGTGACGCTGATCTTATAATGATGGAGGAGGTGACGCTGATCTTATTATAGTGATAGAGGAGGAGACGACGCTGATCTTATTATATTGATGGAGGAGGTGACGCTGATCTTATTATAGTGATAGAGGAGGAGGCGACGCTGATCTTATTATAATGATAGAGGAGGCGACGCTGATCTTATTATAATGATAGAGGAGGTGACGCTGATCTTATAATGATGGAGGAGGTGACGCTGATCTTATTATAATTGAGGAGGAGGTGACGCTGATCTTATTATAATGATAGAGGAGGAGGTGACGCTGATCTTATTATAATGATAGAGGAGGCGACGCTGATCTTATAATGATAGAGGAGGAGGTGACGCTGATCTTATAATGATAGAGGAGGAGGCGACGCTGATCTTATTATAATGATAAAGGAGGTGACGCTGATCTTATTATAGTGATAGAGGAGGAGGTGACGCTGATCTTATTATACTGATAGAGGAGGAGGCGACGCTGATCTTATAGTGATAGAGGAGGAGGCGACGCTGATCTTATTATAATGATAGAGGAGGAGGTGACGCTGATCTTATTATAATGATGGAGGAGGAGGCGACGCTGATCTTATTATAGTGATAGAGGAGGAGACGCTTATCTTATTATAATGATAGAGGAGGTGACGCTGATCTTATTATACTGATAGAGGAGGAGGTGACGCTGATCTTATTATACTGATAGAGGAGGAGGTGACGCTGATCTTATTATAATGATAGAGGAGGAGGCGACGCTGATCTTATTATAATGATGGAGGAGGAGGTGACGCTGATCTTATTATAGTGATAGAGGAGGAGGTGACGCTGATCTTATAATGATGGAGGAGGAGGTGACGCTGATCTTATTATACTGATAGAGGAGGAGGTGACGCTGATCTTATAATGATGGAGGAGGAGGCGACGCTGATCTTATTATACTGATAGAGGAGGAGGTGACGCTGATCTTATTATACTGATAGAGGAGGAGGTGACGCTGATCTTATAATGATGGAGGAGGAGGCGACGCTGATCTTATTATACTGATAGAGGAGGAGGTGACGCTGATCTTATTATACTGATAGAGGAGGAGGTGACGCTGATCTTATTATACTGATAGAGGAGGAGGTGACGCTGATCTTATTATAGTGATAGAGGAGGAGGTGACGCTGATCTTATTATAATGATAGAGGAGGCGACGCTGATCTTATTATAATGATAGAGGAGGAGGTGACGCTGATCTTATTATAGTGATAGAGGAGGAGACGCTTATCTTATTATAATGATAGAGGAGGTGACGCTGATCTTATTATAGTGATAGAGGAGGAGGCGACGCTGATCTTATTATAATGATAGAGGAGGCGACGCTGATCTTATTATAGTGATAGAGGAGGAGGTGACGCTGATCTTATTATAATGATAGAGGAGGCAACGCTGATCTTATTATAATGATAGAGGAGAAGGTGACGCTGATCTTATTATAGTGATAGAGGAGGAGGTGACGCTGATCTTATTATAATGATAGAGGAGGTGGTGACGCTGATCTTATTATAGTGATAGAGGAGGAGGCGACGCTGATCTTATAATGATAGAGGAGAAGGAGGTGACGCTGATCTTATTATAGTGATAGAGGAGGAGGCGACGCTGATCTTATTATAGTGATAGAGGAGGAGGTGACGCTGATCTTATAATGATAGAGGAGAAGGAGGTGACGCTGATCTTATTATAATGATAGAGGAGGAGGCGACGCTGATCTTATTATAGTGATAGAGGAGGAGGTGACGCTGATCTTATTATAGTGATAGAGGAGGAGGTGACGCTGATCTTATTATAGTGATAGAGGAGGCGACGCTGATCTTATTATAATGATAGAGGAGGAGGTGACGCTGATCTTATTATAGTGATAGAGGAGGTGACGCTGATCTTATTATAGTGATAGAGGAGGCGACGCTGATCTTATTATAATGATAGAGGAGGAGGTGACGCTGATCTTATTATAATGATAGAGGAGGAGGTGACGCTGATCTTATTATAGTGATAGAGGAGGTGACGCTGATCTTATTATAGTGATAGAGGAGGTGACGCTGATCTTATTATAATGATAGAGGAGGAGGCGACGCTGATCTTATTATAATGATGGAGGAGGAGGTGACGCTGATCTTATTATAGTGATAGAGGAGGAGGCGACGCTGATCTTATTATAATGATGGAGGAGGAGGTGACGCTGATCTTATTATAATGATAAAGTAGGAGGCGACGCTGATCTTATTATAATAGACGAGGAGGTGACGCTGATCTTATTATAATGATAGAGGAGGAGGCGACGCTGATCTTATTATACTGATAGAGGAGGTGACGCTTATCTTATTATAATGATAGAGGAGAAGGAGGTGACGCTGATCTTATTATAATGATGGAGGAGGAGGTGACGCTGATCTTATTATAGTGATAGAGGAGGTGACGCTGATCTTATAATGATAGAGGAGGTGACGCTGATCTTATTATAATGATAGAGGAGGTGACGCTTATCTTATAATGATAGAGGAGGAGGTGACGCTGATCTTATAATGATAGAGGAGGTGACGCTGATCTTATTATAATGATAGAGGAGGTGACGCTGATCTTATAATGATAGAGGGGGAGGCGACGCTGATCTTATTATAGTGATAGAGGAGGAGGCGACGCTGATCTTATTATACTGATAGAGGAGGAGGTGACGCTGATCTTATTATAATGATGGAGGAGGTGACGCTGATCTTATTATAATGATAGAGGAGGTGACGCTGATCTTATTATAGTGATAGAGGAGGTGACGCTGATCTTATTATAATAATTGAGGAGGTGACGCTGATCTTATTATAATGATAGAGGAGGTGACGCTGATCTTATAATGATAGAGGAGGAGGTGACGCTGATCTTATTATAGTGATAGAGGAGGAGGTGACGCTGATCTTATTATAGTGATAGAGGAGGTGACGCTGATCTTATTATAGTGATAGAGGAGGAGGCGACGCTGATCTTATTATACTGATAGAGGAGGTGACGCTGATCTTATTATAATGATAGAGGAGGTGACGCTTATCTTATAATGATAGAGGAGGAGGTGACGCTGATCTTATAATGATGGAGGAAGTGACGCTGATCTTATTATAATGATAGAGGAGGTGACGCTGATCTTATAATGATAGAGGAGGAGGTGACGCTGATCTTATTATAGTGATAGAGGAGGAGGCGACGCTGATCTTATTATAATGATAGAGGAGGAGGTGACGCTGATCTTATTATAATGATGGAGGAGGAGGCGACGCTGATCTTATTATAGTGATAGAGGAGGTGACGCTGATCTTATTATAGTGATAGAGGAGGAGACGCTTATCTTATTATAATGATAGAGGAGGTGACGCTGATCTTATTATAGTGATAGAGGAGGAGGCGACGCTGATCTTATAATGATGGAGGAGGAGGCGACGCTGATCTTATTATACTGATAGAGGAGGAGGTGACGCTGATCTTATTATACTGATAGAGGAGGAGGTGACGCTGATCTTATTATAATGATAGAGGAGGAGGTGACGCTGATCTTATTATAGTGATAGAGGAGGAGACGCTTATCTTATTATAATGATAGAGGAGGTGACGCTGATCTTATTATAGTGATAGAGGAGGAGGCGACGCTGATCTTATTATAATGATAGAGGAGGCGACGCTGATCTTATTATAGTGATAGAGGAGGAGGTGACGCTGATCTTATTATAATGATAGAGGAGGAGGTGACGCTGATCTTATTATAGTGATAGAGGAGGAGGTGACGCTGATCTTATAATGATAGAGGAGAAGGAGGTGACGCTGATCTTATTATAGTGATAGAGGAGGAGGTGACGCTGATCTTATTATAGTGATAGAGGAGGAGGTGACGCTGATCTTATAATGATAGAGGAGAAGGAGGTGACGCTGATCTTATTATAGTGATAGAGGAGGAGGTGACGCTGATCTTATTATAGTGATAGAGGAGGAGGTGACGCTGATCTTATTATAGTGATAGAGGAGGAGGTGACGCTGATCTTATTATAGTGATAGAGGAGGCGACGCTGATCTTATTATAATGATAGAGGAGGAGGTGACGCTGATCTTATTATAGTGATAGAGGAGGTGACGCTGATCTTATTATAGTGATAGAGGAGGCGACGCTGATCTTATAATGATAGAGGAGGAGGTGACGCTGATCTTATTATAGTGATAGAGGAGGAGGTGACGCTGATCTTATTATAGTGATAGAGGAGGTGACGCTGATCTTATAATGATAGAGGAGGTGACGCTGATCTTATTATAATGATAGAGGAGGTGACGCTTATCTTATAATGATAGAGGAGGAGGTGACGCTGATCTTATAATGATGGAGGAGGTGACGCTGATCTTATTATAGTGATAGAGGAGGAGACGACGCTGATCTTATTATAATGATAGAGGAGGAGGTGACGCTGATCTTATTATAGTGATAGAGGAGGAGGCGACGCTGATCTTATTATAATGATAGAGGAGGCGACGCTGATCTTATTATAATGATAGAGGAGGTGACGCTGATCTTATTATAATGATAGAGGGGGTGACGCTTATCTTATAATGATGGAGGAGGAGGTGACGCTGATCTTATAATGATGGAGGAGGTGACGCTGATCTTATTATAATTGAGGAGGAGGTGACGCTGATCTTATTATAATGATAGAGGAGGCGACGCTGATCTTATTATAATGATAGAGGAGGCGACGCTGATCTTATAATGATAGAGGAGGAGGTGACGCTGATCTTATAATGATAGAGGAGGAGGCGACGCTGATCTTATTATAATGATAAAGGAGGTGACGCTGATCTTATTATAGTGATAGAGGAGGAGGTGACGCTGATCTTATTATACTGATAGAGGAGGAGGCGACGCTGATCTTATAGTGATAGAGGAGGAGGCGACGCTGATCTTATTATAATGATAGAGGAGGAGGTGACGCTGATCTTATTATAATGATGGAGGAGGAGGCGACGCTGATCTTATTATAGTGATAGAGGAGGAGACGCTTATCTTATTATAATGATAGAGGAGGTGACGCTGATCTTATTATACTGATAGAGGAGGAGGTGACGCTGATCTTATTATACTGATAGAGGAGGAGGTGACGCTGATCTTATTATAATGATAGAGGAGGAGGTGACGCTGATCTTATTATACTGATAGAGGAGGAGGTGACGCTGATCTTATAATGATGGAGGAGGAGGCGACGCTGATCTTATTATACTGATAGAGGAGGAGGTGACGCTGATCTTATTATACTGATAGAGGAGGAGGTGACGCTGATCTTATTATAATGATAGAGGAGGAGGTGACGCTGATCTTATTATACTGATAGAGGAGGAGGTGACGCTGATCTTATAATGATGGAGGAGGAGGCGACGCTGATCTTATTATACTGATAGAGGAGGAGGTGACGCTGATCTTATTATACTGATAGAGGAGGAGGTGACGCTGATCTTATTATACTGATAGAGGAGGAGGTGACGCTGATCTTATTATAGTGATAGAGGAGGTGACGCTGATCTTATTATAATGATAGAGGAGGAGGTGACGCTGATCTTATTATAATGATAGAGGAGGAGGTGACGCTGATCTTATTATAGTGATAGAGGAGGAGGTGACGCTGATCTTATTATAATGATAGAGGAGGCGACGCTGATCTTATTATAATGATAGAGGAGGAGGTGACGCTGATCTTATTATAGTGATAGAGGAGGAGACGCTTATCTTATTATAATGATAGAGGAGGCGACGCTGATCTTATTATAGTGATAGAGGAGGAGGTGACGCTGATCTTATTATAATGATAGAGGAGGCAACGCTGATCTTATTATAATGATAGAGGAGAAGGTGACGCTGATCTTATTATACTGATAGAGGAGGAGGTGACGCTGATCTTATTATAATGATAGAGGAGGAGGTGACGCTGATCTTATTATAGTGATAGAGGAGGAGGCGACGCTGATCTTATAATGATAGAGGAGAAGGAGGTGACGCTGATCTTATTATAGTGATAGAGGAGGAGGCGACGCTGATCTTATTATAGTGATAGAGGAGGAGGTGACGCTGATCTTATAATGATAGAGGAGAAGGAGGTGACGCTGATCTTATTATAGTGATAGAGGAGGAGGTGACGCTGATCTTATTATAGTGATAGAGGAGGAGGTGACGCTGATCTTATAATGATAGAGGAGAAGGAGGTGACGCTGATCTTATTATAGTGATAGAGGAGGAGGTGACGCTGATCTTATTATAGTGATAGAGGAGGAGGTGACGCTGATCTTATTATAGTGATAGAGGAGGAGGTGACGCTGATCTTATTATAGTGATAGAGGAGGCGACGCTGATCTTATTATAATGATAGAGGAGGAGGTGACGCTGATCTTATTATAGTGATAGAGGAGGTGACGCTGATCTTATTATAGTGATAGAGGAGGCGACGCTGATCTTATAATGATAGAGGAGGAGGTGACGCTGATCTTATTATAGTGATAGAGGAGGTGACGCTGATCTTATTATAGTGATAGAGGAGGTGACGCTGATCTTATAATGATAGAGGAGGTGACGCTGATCTTATTATAATGATAGAGGAGGTGACGCTTATCTTATAATGATAGAGGAGGAGGTGACGCTGATCTTATAATGATGGAGGAGGTGACGCTGATCTTATTATAGTGATAGAGGAGGAGACGACGCTGATCTTATTATATTGATGGAGGAGGTGACGCTGATCTTATTATAGTGATAGAGGAGGAGGCGACGCTGATCTTATTATAATGATAGAGGAGGCGACGCTGATCTTATTATAATGATAGAGGAGGTGACGCTGATCTTATAATGATGGAGGAGGTGACGCTGATCTTATTATAATTGAGGAGGAGGTGACGCTGATCTTATTATAATGATAGAGGAGGAGGTGACGCTGATCTTATTATAATGATAGAGGAGGCGACGCTGATCTTATAATGATAGAGGAGGAGGTGACGCTGATCTTATAATGATAGAGGAGGAGGCGACGCTGATCTTATTATAATGATAAAGGAGGTGACGCTGATCTTATTATAGTGATAGAGGAGGAGGTGACGCTGATCTTATTATACTGATAGAGGAGGAGGCGACGCTGATCTTATAGTGATAGAGGAGGAGGTGACGCTGATCTTATTATACTGATAGAGGAGGAGGTGACGCTGATCTTATTATAATGATAGAGGAGGAGGTGACGCTGATCTTATTATAGTGATAGAGGAGGAGGCGACGCTGATCTTATAATGATAGAGGAGAAGGAGGTGACGCTGATCTTATTATAGTGATAGAGGAGGAGGCGACGCTGATCTTATTATAGTGATAGAGGAGGAGGTGACGCTGATCTTATAATGATAGAGGAGAAGGAGGTGACGCTGATCTTATTATAGTGATAGAGGAGGAGGTGACGCTGATCTTATTATAGTGATAGAGGAGGAGGTGACGCTGATCTTATAATGATAGAGGAGAAGGAGGTGACGCTGATCTTATTATAGTGATAGAGGAGGAGGTGACGCTGATCTTATTATAGTGATAGAGGAGGAGGTGACGCTGATCTTATTATAGTGATAGAGGAGGAGGTGACGCTGATCTTATTATAGTGATAGAGGAGGCGACGCTGATCTTATTATAATGATAGAGGAGGAGGTGACGCTGATCTTATTATAGTGATAGAGGAGGTGACGCTGATCTTATTATAGTGATAGAGGAGGCGACGCTGATCTTATAATGATAGAGGAGGAGGTGACGCTGATCTTATTATAGTGATAGAGGAGGTGACGCTGATCTTATTATAGTGATAGAGGAGGTGACGCTGATCTTATAATGATAGAGGAGGTGACGCTGATCTTATTATAATGATAGAGGAGGTGACGCTTATCTTATAATGATAGAGGAGGAGGTGACGCTGATCTTATAATGATGGAGGAGGTGACGCTGATCTTATTATAGTGATAGAGGAGGAGACGACGCTGATCTTATTATATTGATGGAGGAGGTGACGCTGATCTTATTATAGTGATAGAGGAGGAGGCGACGCTGATCTTATTATAATGATAGAGGAGGCGACGCTGATCTTATTATAATGATAGAGGAGGTGACGCTGATCTTATAATGATGGAGGAGGTGACGCTGATCTTATTATAATTGAGGAGGAGGTGACGCTGATCTTATTATAATGATAGAGGAGGAGGTGACGCTGATCTTATTATAATGATAGAGGAGGCGACGCTGATCTTATAATGATAGAGGAGGAGGTGACGCTGATCTTATAATGATAGAGGAGGAGGCGACGCTGATCTTATTATAATGATAAAGGAGGTGACGCTGATCTTATTATAGTGATAGAGGAGGAGGTGACGCTGATCTTATTATACTGATAGAGGAGGAGGCGACGCTGATCTTATAGTGATAGAGGAGGAGGCGACGCTGATCTTATTATAATGATAGAGGAGGAGGTGACGCTGATCTTATTATAATGATGGAGGAGGAGGCGACGCTGATCTTATTATAGTGATAGAGGAGGAGACGCTTATCTTATTATAATGATAGAGGAGGTGACGCTGATCTTATTATACTGATAGAGGAGGAGGTGACGCTGATCTTATTATACTGATAGAGGAGGAGGTGACGCTGATCTTATTATAATGATAGAGGAGGAGGTGACGCTGATCTTATTATACTGATAGAGGAGGAGGTGACGCTGATCTTATAATGATGGAGGAGGAGGCGACGCTGATCTTATTATACTGATAGAGGAGGAGGTGACGCTGATCTTATTATACTGATAGAGGAGGAGGTGACGCTGATCTTATAATGATGGAGGAGGAGGCGACGCTGATCTTATTATACTGATAGAGGAGGAGGTGACGCTGATCTTATTATACTGATAGAGGAGGAGGTGACGCTGATCTTATTATACTGATAGAGGAGGAGGTGACGCTGATCTTATTATAGTGATAGAGGAGGAGGTGACGCTGATCTTATTATAATGATAGAGGAGGCGACGCTGATCTTATTATAATGATAGAGGAGGAGGTGACGCTGATCTTATTATAGTGATAGAGGAGGAGACGCTTATCTTATTATAATGATAGAGGAGGTGACGCTGATCTTATTATAGTGATAGAGGAGGAGGCGACGCTGATCTTATTATAATGATAGAGGAGGCGACGCTGATCTTATTATAGTGATAGAGGAGGAGGTGACGCTGATCTTATTATAATGATAGAGGAGGCAACGCTGATCTTATTATAATGATAGAGGAGAAGGTGACGCTGATCTTATTATAGTGATAGAGGAGGAGGTGACGCTGATCTTATTATAATGATAGAGGAGGAGGTGACGCTGATCTTATTATAGTGATAGAGGAGGAGGCGACGCTGATCTTATAATGATAGAGGAGAAGGAGGTGACGCTGATCTTATTATAGTGATAGAGGAGGAGGCGACGCTGATCTTATTATAGTGATAGAGGAGGAGGTGACGCTGATCTTATAATGATAGAGGAGAAGGAGGTGACGCTGAGCTTATTATAGTGATAGAGGAGGAGGCGACGCTGATCTTATTATAGTGATAGAGGAGGAGGTGACGCTGATCTTATTATAGTGATAGAGGAGGCGACGCTGATCTTATTATAATGATAGAGGAGGAGGTGACGCTGATCTTATTATAGTGATAGAGGAGGTGACGCTGATCTTATTATAGTGATAGAGGAGGCGACGCTGATCTTATTATAATGATAGAGGAGGAGGTGACGCTGATCTTATTATAATGATAGAGGAGGAGGTGACGCTGATCTTATTATAGTGATAGAGGAGGTGACGCTGATCTTATTATAGTGATAGAGGAGGTGACGCTGATCTTATTATAATGATAGAGGAGGAGGCGACGCTGATCTTATTATAATGATGGAGGAGGAGGTGACGCTGATCTTATTATAGTGATAGAGGAGGAGGCGACGCTGATCTTATTATAATGATGGAGGAGGAGGTGACGCTGATCTTATTATAATGATAAAGTAGGAGGCGACGCTGATCTTATTATAATAGACGAGGAGGTGACGCTGATCTTATTATAATGATAGAGGAGGAGGCGACGCTGATCTTATTATACTGATAGAGGAGGTGACGCTTATCTTATTATAATGATAGAGGAGAAGGAGGTGACGCTGATCTTATTATAATGATGGAGGAGGAGGTGACGCTGATCTTATTATAGTGATAGAGGAGGAGGCGACGCTGATCTTATTATAGTGATAGAGGAGGAGGTGACGCTGATCTTATTATAGTGATAGAGGAGGAGGTGACGCTTATCTTATTATAATGATAGAGGAGGAGGTGACGCTGATCTTATAATGATAGAGGAGGTGACGCTGATCTTATTATAATGATAGAGGAGGAGGTGACGCTTATCTTATTATAATGATAGAGGAGAAGGTGACGCTGATCTTATAATGATAGAGGAGGAGGCGACGCTGATCTTATTATAATGATGGAGGAGAAGGTGACGCTGATCTTATTATAATGATAGAGGAGGAGGCGACGCTGATCTTATAATGATAGAGGAGGAGGTGACGCTGATCTTATCATAATGATAGAGGAGGAGGTGACGCTGATCTTATTATAGTGATAGAGGAGGAGGTGACGCTGATCTTATTATAATGATGGAGGAGGTGACGCTGATCTTATTATAGTGATAGAGGAGGAGGCGACGCTGATCTTATTATAATGATAGAGGAGGAGGCGACGCTGATCTTATTATAATGATAGAGGAGGTGACGCTGATCTTATTATAGTGATGGAGGAGGTGACGCTGATCTTATTATAATGATAGAGGAGGAGGCGACGCTGATCTTATTATAATGATAGAGGAGGAGGTGACGCTCATCTTATTATAATGATAGAGGAGGAGGTGACGCTGATCTTATTATAGTGATGGAGGAGGTGACGCTGATCTTATTATAATGATAGAGGAGGAGGCGACGCTGATCTTATTATAGTGATAGAGGAGGAGGTGACGCTGATCTTATTATAATGATAGAGGAGGAGGTGACGCTTATCTTATTATATTGATAGAGGAGGAGGCGACGCTGATCTTATAATGATAGAGGAGGAGGCGACGCTGATCTTATAATGATAGAGGAGGAGGTGACGCTTATCTTATTATAATGATAGAGGAGGAGGTGACGCTGATCTTATTATAATGATAGAGGAGGTGACGCTGATCTTATTATAGTGATAGAGGAGGAGGTGACGCTGATCTTATTATACTGATAGAGGAGGTGACGCTGATCTTATTATAATGATGGAGGAGGTGACGCTGACCTTATTATAGTGATAGAGGAGGCGACGCTGATCTTATTATAGTGATAGAGGAGGAGGTGACGCTGATCTTATTATAATGATAGAGGAGGAGGCGACGCTGATCTTATTATAATGATAGAGGAGGAGGTGAAGCTGATCTTATTATACTGATAGAGGAGGCGACGCTGATCTTATTATAATGATGGAGGAGGTGACGCTTATCTTATTATAGTGATAGAGGAGGTGACGCTGATCTTATTATAGTGATAGAGGAGGAGGTGACGTTGATCTTATTATAATGATAGAGGAGGTGACGCTGATCTTATTATACTGATGGAGGAGGAGGTGACGCTGATCTTATTATTGTGATAGAGGAGGAGGTGACGCTGATCTTATTATACTGATAGAGGAGGAGGTGACGCTGATCTTATTATAATGATAGAGGAGGCGACGCTGATCTTATTATAGTGATAGAGGAGGAGGTGACGCTGATCATATTATAGTGATAGAGGAGGAGACGCTGATCTTATTATAATGATAGAGGAGGAGGTGACGCTGATCTTATAATGATGGAGGAGGAGGTGACGCTGATCTTATTATAGTGATAGAGGAGGAGGTGACGCTGATCTTATTATAATGATGGAGGAGGTGACGCTGATCTTATTATAATGATGGAGGAGGAGGTGACGCTGATCTTATTATAATGATAGAGGAGGAGGTGACGCTGATCTTATTATAGTGATAGAGGAGGTGACGCTGATCTTATTATAATGATAGAGGAGGAGGTGACGCTGATCTTATTATAATGATAGAGGAGGAGGCGACGCTGATCTTATTATAATGATGGAGGAGGAGGTGACGCTGATCTTATTATAATGATAGAGGAGGAGGTGACGCTGATCTTATTATAATGATGGAGGAGGTGACGCTGATCTTATTATAGTGATAGAGGAGGAGGTGACGCTGATCTTATTATAATGATAGAGGAGGAGGTGACGCTGATCTTATTATAGTGATAGAGGAGGCGACGCTGATCTTATTATAGTGATGGAGGAGGTGACGCTGATCTTATTATAATGATAGAGGAGGAGGCGACGCTGATCTTATTATAGTGATGGAGGAGGCGACGCTGATCTTATTATAGTGATAGAGGAGGAGGTGACGCTGATCTTATTATAGTGATAGAGGAGGAGGTGACGCTGATCTTATTATAATGATAGAGGAGGAGGCGACGCTTATCTTATTATAATGATGGAGGAGGAGGTGACGCTGATCTTATAATGATAGAGGAGGAGGTGACGCTGATCTTATTATAATGATAGAGGAGGCGACGCTGGTCTTATTATAATGATGGAGGAGGAGGCGACGCTGATCTTATTATAATGATAGAGGAGGCGACGCTGATCTTATTACAGTGATAGAGGAGGAGGCGACGCTGATCTTATTATACTGATAGAGGAGGAGACGACGCTGATCTTATTATAATGATAGAGGAGGGGGCGACGCTGATCTTATTATAATGATAGAGGAGGTGACGCTGATCTTATTATACTGATAGAGGAGGAGGTGACGCTGATCTTATAGTGATAGAGGAGGCGACGCTGATCTTATTATAATGATAGAGGAGGAGGTGACGCTGATCTTATTATAGTGATAGAGGAGGTGACGCTGATCTTATTATAATCATAGAGGAGGAGGCGACGCTGATCTTATTATAGTGATAGAGGAGGAGGTGACGCTGATCTTATTATAATGATAGAGGAGGCGACGCTGATCTTATTATACTGATAGAGGAGGAGGTGACGCTGATCTTATTATAATGATAGAGGAGGAGGTGACGCTGATCTTATTATAATGATAGAGGAGGAGGTGACGCTGATCTTATTATAGTGATAGAGGAGGAGGTGACGCTGATCTTATTATAGTGATAGAGGAGGAGGCGACGCTGATCTTATTATACTGATAGAGGAGGAGGTGACGCTGATCTTATTATAGTGATAGAGGAGGAGGTGACGCTGATCTTATTATACTGATAGAGGAGGTGACGCTGATCTTATTATAGTGATAGAGGAGGTGACGCTGATCTTATTATAATGATGGAGGAGGAGGTGACGCTGATCTTATTATAGTGATAGAGGAGGAGGTGACGCTGATCTTATTATAGTGATAGAGGAGGAGGTGACGCTGATCTTATTATACTGATAGAGGAGGTGACGCTGATCTTATTATAGTGATAGAGGAGGAGGTGACGCTGATCTTATTATACTGATAGAGGAGGTGACGCTGATCTTATTATAATGATAGAGGAGGCGACGCTGATCTTATTATAGTGATAGAGGAGGCGACGCTGATCTTATTATAGTGATAGAGGAGGAGGTGACGCTGATCTTATTATAGTGATAGAGGAGGAGGTGACGCTGATCTTATTATACTGATAAAGGAGGCGACGCTGATCTTATAATGATAGAGGAGGTGACGCTGATCTTATTATAATGATTGAGGAGGTGACGCTGATCTTATTATAATAATTGAGGAGGAGGCGACGCTGATCTTATAATGATAGAGGAGGAGGTGACGCTGATCTTATTATAATGATAGAGGAGAAGGTGACGCTGATCTTATAATGATGGAGGAGGAGGTGACGCTGATCTTATTATAATGATAGAGGAGGTGACGCTGATCTTATTATAATGATAGAGGAGGTGACGCTGATCTTATTATAATGATAGAGGAGGAGGTGACGCTGATCTTATTATACTGCTAGAGGAGGCGACGCTGATCTTATAATGATAGAGGAGGTGACGCTGATCTTATTATAGTGATGGAGGAGGAGGCGACGCTGATCTTATTATAATGACAGAGGAGGAGGTGACGCTGATCTTATTATACTGATAGAGGAGGCGACGCTGATCTTATTATACTGATAGAGGAGGTGACGCTGATTTTATTATACTGATAGAGGAGGTGACGCTGATCTTATTATACTGATAGAGGAGGTGACGCTGATCTTATTATAATGACAGAGGAGGTGACGCTGATCTTATTATAGTGATAGAGGAGGAGGCGACGCTGATCTTATTATACTGATAGAGGAGGCGACGCTGATCTTATTATAATGATAGAGGAGGTGACGCTGATCTTATTATACTGATAGAGGAGGTGACGCTGATCTTATTATAATGATAGAGGAGGAGGTGACGCTGATCTTATTATAATGATAGAGGAGGCGACGCTGATCTTATTATACTGATAGAGGAGGAGGTGACGCTGATCTTATTATAATGATAGAGGAGGAGGTGACGCTGATCTTATTATAATGATGGAGGAGGAGGCGACGCTGATCTTATTATAATGACAGAGGAGGAGGTGACGCTGATCTTATTATAATGATAGAGGAGGAGGTGACGCTGATCTTATTATAATGATGGAGGAGGAGGTGACGCTGATCTTATTATAGTGATAGAGGAGGAGGTGACGCTGATCTTATTATAATGACAGAGGAGGAGGTGACGCTGATCTTATTATACTGATAGAGGAGGAGGCGACGCTGATCTTATTATAATGATAGAGGAGGAGGTGACGCTGATCTTATTATAGTGATAGAGGAGGAGGTGATGCTGATCTTATAGTGATAGAGGAGGAGGTGACGCTGATCTTATTATACTGATAGAGGAGGAGGCGACGCTGATCTTATTATAGTGATAGAGGAGGAGGTGACGCTGATCTTATTATAATGATAGAGGAGGAGGTGACGCTGATCTTATTATAATGATAGAGGAGGAGGTGACGCTGATCTTATTATACTGATAGAGGAGGAGGTGACGCTGATCTTATTATAATGATAGAGGAGGTGACGCTGATCTTATTATAGTGATAGAGGAGGAGGTGACGCTGATCTTATTATAGTGATAGAGGAGGAGGTGACGCTGATCTTATTATAGTGATAGAGGAGGAGGTGACGCTGATCTTATTATACTGATAGAGGAGGCGACGCTGATCTTATTATAATGATAGAGGAGGAGGTGACGCTGATCTTATAATGATAGAGGAGGAGGTGACACTGATCTTATAATGATGGAGGAGGAGGTGACGCTGATCTTATTATAATGATAGAGGAGGAGGTGACGCTGATCTTATACTGATAGAGGGGGTGACGCTGATCTTATACTGATAGAGGAGGCGACGCTGATCTTATAATGATAGAGGAGGAGGCGACGCTGATCTTATTATACTGATAGAGGAGGAGGCGACGCTTATCTTATTATAATGATGGAGGAGGTGACGCTGATCTTATTATAATGATAGAGGAGGAGGTGACGCTGATCTTATTATAATGATGGAGGAGGTGACGCTGATCTTATAATGATAGAGGAGGAGGTGACGCTGATCTTATTATAGTGATAGAGGAGGCGACGCTGATCTTATTATACTGATAGAGGAGGAGGTGACGCTGATCTTATTATAATGATAGAGGAGGAGGTGACGCTGATCTTATTATAGTGATAGAGGAGGAGGTGACGCTGATCTTATTATACTGATAGAGGAGGCGACGCTGATCTTATTATAATGATAGAGGAGGAGGTGACGCTGATCTTATTATAGTGATAGAGGAGGAGGTGACGCTGATCTTATTATAATGGTAGAGGAGGAGGTGACGCTGATCTTATTATAATGATAGAGGAGGAGGTGACGCTGATCTTATTATAGTGATAGAGGAGGAGGTGACGCTGATCTTATTATAATGATAGAGGAGGCGACGCTGATCTTATTATAATGATAGAGGAGGAGGTGACGCTGATCTTATTATAGTGATAGAGGAGGAGACGCTTATCTTATTATAATGATAGAGGAGGTGACGCTGATCTTATTATAATGATAGAGGAGGCAACGCTGATCTTATTATAATGATAGAGGAGAAGGTGACGCTGATCTTATTATAATGATAGAGGAGAAGGAGGTGACGCTGATCTTATTATAGTGATAGAGGAGGAGGTGACGCTGATCTTATTATAATGATAGAGGAGGAGGTGACGCTGATCTTATTATAGTGATAGAGGAGGAGGTGACGCTGATCTTATAATGATAGAGGAGAAGGAGGTGACGCTGATCTTATTATAGTGATAGAGGAGGAGGTGACGCTGATCTTATTATAGTGATAGAGGAGGAGGTGACGCTGATCTTATAATGATAGAGGAGAAGGAGGTGACGCTGATCTTATTATAGTGATAGAGGAGGAGGTGACGCTGATCTTATTATAGTGATAGAGGAGGAGGTGACGCTGATCTTATTATAGTGATAGAGGAGGAGGTGACGCTGATCTTATTATAGTGATAGAGGAGGCGACGCTGATCTTATTATAATGATAGAGGAGGAGGTGACGCTGATCTTATTATAGTGATAGAGGAGGTGACGCTGATCTTATTATAGTGATAGAGGAGGCGACGCTGATCTTATTATAATGATAGAGGAGGAGGTGACGCTGATCTTATTATAATGATAGAGGAGGAGGTGACGCTGATCTTATTATAGTGATAGAGGAGGTGACGCTGATCTTATTATAGTGATAGAGGAGGTGACGCTGATCTTATTATAGTGATAGAGGAGGTGACGCTGATCTTATTATAATGATAGAGGAGGAGGCGACGCTGATCTTATTATAATGATGGAGGAGGAGGTGACGCTGATCTTATTATAGTGATAGAGGAGGAGGTGACGCTGATCTTATTATAATGATGGAGGAGGAGGTGACGCTGATCTTATTATAATGATAAAGTAGGAGGCGACGCTGATCTTATTATAATAGACGAGGAGGTGACGCTGATCTTATTATAATGATAGAGGAGAAGGTGACGCTGATCTTATAATGATAGAGGAGGAGGTGACGCTGATCTTATTATAATGATAGAGGAGGAGGCGACGCTGATCTTATTATACTGATAGAGGAGGTGACGCTTATCTTATTATAATGATAGAGGAGAAGGAGGTGACGCTGATCTTATTATAATGATGGAGGAGGAGGTGACGCTGATCTTATTATAGTGATAGAGGAGGAGGCGACGCTGATCTTATTATAGTGATAGAGGAGGAGGTGACGCTGATCTTATAATGATAGAGGAGGTGACGCTGATCTTATTATAGTGATAGAGGAGGAGGTGACGCTTATCTTATTATAATGATAGAGGAGAAGGTGACGCTGATCTTATAATGATAGAGGAGGAGGCGACGCTGATCTTATTATAATGATGGAGGAGAAGGTGACGCTGATCTTATTATAATGATAGAGGAGGAGGCGACGCTGATCTTATAATGATAGAGGAGGAGGTGACGCTGATCTTATCATAATGATAGAGGAGGAGGTGACGCTGATCTTATTATAGTGATAGAGGAGGAGGTGACGCTGATCTTATTATAATGATGGAGGAGGTGACGCTGATCTTATTATAGTGATAGAGGAGGAGGCGACGCTGATCTTATTATAATGATAGAGGAGGAGGCGACGCTGATCTTATTATACTGATAGAGGAGGAGGTGACGCTGATCTTATTATAATGATAGAGGAGGAGGCGACGCTGATCTTATTATAATGATAGAGGAGGAGGTGACGCTGATCTTATAATGATAGAGGAGGAGGTGACGCTGATCTTATTATAGTGATGGAGGAGGTGACGCTGATCTTATTATAATGATAGAGGAGGAGGCGACGCTGATCTTATTATAATGATAGAGGAGGAGGTGACGCTTATCTTATTATAATGATAGAGGAGGAGGTGACGCTGATCTTATTATAATGATAGAGGAGGAGGCGACGCTGATCTTATTATAGTGATAGAGGAGGAGGTGACGCTGATCTTATTATAATGATAGAGGAGGAGGTGACGCTTATCTTATTATATTGATAGAGGAGGAGGCGACGCTGATCTTATAATGATAGAGGAGGAGGCGACGCTGATCTTATAATGATAGAGGAGGAGGTGACGCTTATCTTATTATAATGATAGAGGAGGAGGTGACGCTGATCTTATTATAATGATAGAGGAGGTGACGCTGATCTTATTATAGTGATAGAGGAGGAGGTGACGCTGATCTTATTATACTGATAGAGGAGGTGACGCTGATCTTATTATAATGATGGAGGAGGAGGTGACGCTGATCTTATTATACTGATAGAGGAGGCGACGCTGATCTTATTATACTGATAGAGGAGGAGGTGACGCTGATCTTATTATAATGATAGAGGAGGAGGCGACGCTGATCTTATTATAATGATAGAGGAGGAGGTGAAGCTGATCTTATTATACTGATAGAGGAGGCGACGCTGATCTTATTATAATGATGGAGGAGGTGACGCTTATCTTATTATAGTGATAGAGGAGGTGACGCAGATCTTATTATAGTGATAGAGGAGGAGGTGACGTTGATCTTATTATAATGATAGAGGAGGAGGTGACGCTGATCTTATTATACTGATGGAGGAGGAGGTGACGCTGATCTTATTATAGTGATAGAGGAGGAGGTGACGCTGATCTTATTATACTGATAGAGGAGGAGGTGACGCTGATCTTATTATACTGATAGAGGAGGAGGCGACGCTGATCTTATTATAGTGATAGAGGAGGAGGTGACGCTGATCTTATTATAATGATAGAGGAGGCGACGCTGATCTTATTATAGTGATAGAGGAGGAGGTGACGCTGATCTTATTATAGTGATAGAGGAGGCGACGCTGTTCTTATTATAATGATAGAGGAGGAGGTGACGCTGATCTTATTATAATGATGGAGGAGGAGGTGACGCTGATCTTATTATAGTGATAGAGGAGGAGGTGACGCTGATCTTATTATAATGATGGAGGAGGTGACGCTGATCTTATTATAATGATGGAGGAGGAGGTGACGCTGATCTTATTATAATGATAGAGGAGGAGGTGACGCTGATCTTATTATAATGATAGAGGAGGAGGCGACGCTGATCTTATTATAATGATGGAGGAGGTGACGCTGATCTTATTATAGTGATAGAGGAGGAGGTGACGCTGATCTTATTATAGTGATAGAGGAGGTGACGCTGATCTTATTATACTGATAGAGGAGGAGGTGACGCTGATCTTATTATAATGATAGAGGAGGAGGTGACGCTGATCTTATTATAATGATAGAGGAGGAGGTGACGCTGATCTTATTATAGTGATAGAGGAGGCGACGCTGATCTTATTATAGTGATGGAGGAGGTGACGCTGATCTTATTATAATGATAGAGGAGGAGGCGACGCTGATCTTATTATAGTGATGGAGGAGGCGACGCTGATCTTATTATAGTGATAGAGGAGGAGGTGACGCTGATCTTATTATAGTGATAGAGGAGGAGGTGACGCTGATCTTATTATAATGATAGAGGAGGAGGCGACGCTTATCTTATTATAATGATGGAGGAGGAGGTGACGCTGATCTTATTATAGTGATAGAGGAGGCGACGCTGATCTTATTATACTGATAGAGGAGGTGACGCTGATCTTATTATAATGATAGAGGAGGAGGTGACGCTGATCTTATTATAATGATAGAGGAGTCGACGCTGATCTTATTATACTGATAGAGGAGGTGACGCTGATCTTATTATAATGATAGAGGAGGCGACGCTGATCTTATTATAATGATAGAGGAGGAGGTGACGCTGATCTTATTATAATGATGGAGGAGAAGGTGACGCTGATCTTATTATAGTGATAGAGGAGGAGGTGACGCTGATCTTATTATACTGATAGAGGAGGTGACGCTGATCTTATTATAATGATGGAGGAGGTGACGCTGATCTTATAATGATAGAGGAGGAGGTGACGCTGATCTTATTATAGTGATAGAGGAGGAGGTGACGCTGATCTTATTATAGTGATAGAGGAGGCGACGCTGATCTTATACTGATAGAGGAGGCGACGCTGATCTTATTATACTGATAGAGGAGGAGGTGACGCTGATCATATACTGATAGAGGAGGCGACGCTGATCTTATTATACTGATAGAGGAGGAGGCGACGCTGATCTTATTATACTGATAGAGGAGGCGACGCTGATCTTATTATAGTGATAGAGGAGGCGACGCTGATCTTATTATAGTGATAGAGGACGAGGTGACGCTGATCTTATAGTGATAGAGGAGGAGGTGACGCTGATCTTATTATAATGATGGAGGAGGTGACGCTGATCTTATTATAATGATAGAGGAGGTGACGCTGATCTTATTATAATGATGGAGGAGGTGACGCTGATCTTATTATAATGATAGAGGAGGTGACGCTGATCTTATTATAATGATAGAGGAGGAGGCGACGCTGATCTTATTATAATGATAGAGGAGGAGGTGACGCTGATCTTATTATAATGATAGAGGAGGAGGCGACGCTGATCTTATTATAATGATAGAGGAGGAGGTGACGCTGATCTTATTATACTGATAGAGGAGGTGACGCTGATCTTATTATACTGATGGAGGAGGAGGCGACGCTGATCTTATAGTGATAGAGGAGGAGGTGACGCTGCGGGGGGGACGCTGATCTTATTATAATGATAGGGAGGAGGTGACGCTGATCTTATTATACTGATAGAGGAGGTTTGGGAGGTGACGCTGATCTTATTATACTGATAGAGGAGGCGGCGACGCTGATCTTATTATACTGATAGAGGAGGTGACGCTGATCTTATTATAATGATAGAGGAGGTGACGCTGATCTTATTATACTGATGGAGGAGGAGGCGACGCTGATCTTATTATAATGATAGAGGAGGAGGTGACGCTGATCTTATTATAGTGATAGAGGAGGTGACGCTGATCTTATTATAGTGATAGAGGAGGTGACGCTGATCTTATTATAGTGATAGAGGAGGAGGCGACGCTGATCTTATTATAATGATAGAGGAGGAGGTGACGCTGATCTTATTATACTGATAGAGGAGGTGACGCTGATCTTATTATAGTGATAGAGGAGGAGGTGACGCTGATCTTATTATAATGATAGAGGAGGTGACGCTGATCTTATTATAGTGATAGAGGAGGAGGTGACGCTGATCTTATTATAGTGATAGAGGAGGAGGTGACGCTGATCTTATTATAGTGATAGAGGAGGAGGTGACGCTGATCTTATTATACTGATAGAGGAGGTGACGCTGATCTTATTATAGTGATAGAGGAGGAGGTGACGCTGATCTTATTATACTGATAGAGGAGGTGACGCTGATCTTATTATAATGATAGAGGAGGCGACGCTGATCTTATTATAGTGATAGAGGAGGCGACGCTGATCTTATTATAGTGATAGAGGAGGAGGTGACGCTGATCTTATTATAGTGATAGAGGAGGAGGTGACGCTGATCTTATTATACTGATAAAGGAGGCGACGCTGATCTTATAATGATAGAGGAGGTGACGCTGATCTTATTATAATGATTGAGGAGGTGACGCTGATCTTATTATAATAATTGAGGAGGTGACGCTGATCTTATAATGATAGAGGAGGAGGCGACGCTGATCTTATAATGATAGAGGAGGAGGTGACGCTGATCTTATTATAATGATAGAGGAGAAGGTGACGCTGATCTTATAATGATGGAGGAGGAGGTGACGCTGATCTTATTATAATGATAGAGGAGGTGACGCTGATCTTATTATAATGATAGAGGAGGTGACGCTGATCTTATTATAGTGATAGAGGAGGAGGCGACGCTGATCTTATTATACTGCTAGAGGAGGCGACGCTGATCTTATAATGATAGAGGAGGTGACGCTGATCTTATTATAGTGATGGAGGAGGAGGCGACGCTGATCTTATTATAATGACAGAGGAGGAGGTGACGCTGATCTTATTATACTGATAGAGGAGGCGACGCTGATCTTATTATACTGATAGAGGAGGTGACGCTGATTTTATTATACTGATAGAGGAGGTGACGCTGATCTTATTATAATGACAGAGGAGGTGACGCTGATCTTATTATAGTGATAGAGGAGGAGGCGACGCTGATCTTATTATACTGATTGAGGAGGCGACGCTGATCTTATTATAATGATAGAGGAGGTGACGCTGATCTTATTATAATGATAGAGGAGGCGACGCTGATCTTATTATACTGATAGAGGAGGAGGTGACGCTGATCTTATTATAATGATAGAGGAGGAGGTGGCGCTGATCTTATTATAATGATGGAGGAGGAGGCGACGCTGATCTTATTATAATGACAGAGGAGGAGGTGACGCTGATCTTATTATACTGATAGAGGAGGTGACGCTGATCTTATTATAATGATAGAGGAGGAGGTGACGCTGATCTTATTATAATGATGGAGGAGGAGGTGACGCTGATCTTATTATAGTGATAGAGGAGGAGGTGACGCTGATCTTATTATAATGATAGAGGAGGAGGTGACGCTGATCTTATTATAATGATAGAGGAGGAGGTGACGCTGATCTTATTATACTGATAGAGGAGGCGACGCTGATCTTATTATAGTGATAGAGGAGGAGGTGACGCTGATCTTATTATAATGATAGAGGAGGAGGTGACGCTGATCTTATTATACTGATAGAGGAGGAGGTGACGCTGATCTTATTATAATGATAGAGGAGGTGACGCTGATCTTATTATAGTGATAGAGGAGGAGGTGACGCTGATCTTATTATAGTGATAGAGGAGGAGGTGACGCTGATCTTATTATGCTGATAGAGGAGGCGACGCTGATCTTATTATAATGATAGAGGAGGAGGTGACGCTGATCTTATAATGATGGAGGAGGAGGTGACGCTGATCTTATTATAATGATAGAGGAGGAGGTGACGCTGATCTTATACTGATAGAGGGGGTGACGCTGATCTTATACTGATAGAGGAGGCGACGCTGATCTTATAATGATAGAGGAGGAGGCGACGCTGATCTTATTATACTGATAGAGGAGGAGGCGACGCTTATCTTATTATAATGATGGAGGAGGTGACGCTGATCTTATTATAATGATAGAGGAGGAGGTGACGCTGATCTTATTATAATGATGGAGGAGGTGACGCTGATCTTATAATGATAGAGGAGGAGGTGACGCTGATCTTATTATAGTGATAGAGGAGGTGACGCTGATCTTATTATACTGATAGAGGAGGAGGCGACGCTGATCTTATTATAATGATGGAGGAGGTGACGCTGATCTTATTATAATGATAGAGGAGGAGGTGACGCTGATCTTATTATAGTGATAGAGGAGGTGACGCTGATCTTATTATAGTGATAGAGGAGGAGGCGACGCTGATCTTATTATAATGATAGAGGAGGAGGTGACGCTGATCTTATTATACTGATAGAGGAGGTGACGCTGATCTTATTATAATGATAGAGGAGGAGGTGACGCTGATCTTATTATAATGATAGAGAAGGAGGCGACGCTGATCTTATAGTGATAGAGGAGGAGGTGACGCTGATCTTATTATAATGATAGAGGAGGAGGTGACGCTGATCTTATTATAATGATAGAGGAGGAGGTGACGCTGATCTTATTATAGTGATAGAGGAGGATGTGACGCTGATCTTATTATAATGATAGAGGAGGAGGTGACGCTGATCTTATTATAATGATGGAGGAGGTGACGCTGATCTTATAATGATAGAGGAGGAGGCGACGCTGATCTTATTATAGTGATAGAGGAGGTGACGCTGATCTTATTATAGTGATAGAGGAGGAGGTGACGCTGATCTTATTATAGTGATAGAGGAGGCGACGCTGATCTTATTATAGTGATAGAGGAGGAGGTGACGCTGATCTTATTATAATGATAGAGGAGGCGACGCTGATCTTATTATAGTGATAGAGGAGGAGGTGACGCTGATCTTATTATAATGATAGAGGAGGCGACGCTGATCTTATTATAATCATAGAGGAGAAGGTGACGCTGATCTTATTATACTGATAAAGGAGGTGACGCTGATCTTATTATAATGATAGAGGAGGAGGTGACGCTGATCTTATTATAGTGATAGAGGAGGTGACGCTGATCTTATTATACTGATAGAGGAGGTGACGCTGATCTTATTATAGTGATAGAGGAGGAGGCGACGCTGATCTTATTATAGTGATAGAGGAGGAGGCGACGCTGATCTTATTATAATGATAGAGGAGGAGGTGACGCTGATCTTATTATAGTGATAGAGGAGGAGGCGACGCTGATCTTATTATAGTGATAGAGGAGGAGGCGACGCTGATCTTATTATAATGATAGAGGAGGAGGTGACGCTGATCTTATTATAATGATGGAGGAGGAGGCGACGCTGATCTTATTATAATGATAGAGGAGGAGGTGACGCTGATCTTATTATAATGATAGAGGAGGAGGCGACGCTGATCTTATTATAGTGATAGAGGAGGAGGCGACGCTGATCTTATTATAATGATAGAGGAGGAGGTGACGCTGATCTTATTATAATGATAGAGGAGGTGACGCTGATCTTATAATGATAGAGGAGGAGGCGACGCTGATCTTATTATAATGATGGAGGAGGCGACGCTGATCTTATTATAGTGATAGAGGAGGAGGTGACGCTGATCTTATTATAGTGATAGAGGAGGAGGTGACGCTGATCTTATTATAGTGATAGAGGAGGTGACGCTGATCTTATTATAATGATGGAGGAGGAGGCGACGCTGATCTTATTATAATGATGGAGGAGGAGGCGACGCTGATCTTATTATAATGATAGAGGAGGAGGCGACGCTGATCTTATTATAATGATGGAGGAGGCGACGCTTATCTAATTATAATGATAGAGGAGGCGACGCTGATCTTATTATAATGATGGAGAAGGAGGTGACGCTGATCTTATTATGCTGATAGAGGAGGAGGCGACGCTGATCTTATTATAGTGATAGAGGAGGAGGCGACGCTGATCTTATTATAGTGATAGAGGAGTAGGTGACGCTGATCTTATTATAATGATGGAGAAGGAGGTGACGCTGATCTTATTATGCTGATAGAGGAGGTGACGCTGATCTTATTATACTGATAGAGGAGGAGGTGACGCTGATCTTATTATATTGATAGAGGAGGAGGTGACGCTGATCTTATTATAGTGATAGAGGAGGATGTGACGCTGATCTTATTATAATGATGGAGGAGGAGGCGACGCTGATCTTATTATAATGATAGAGGAGGAGGTGACGCTGATCTTATTATAATGATAGAGGAGGAGGCGACGCTGATCTTATTATAGTGATAGAGGAGGAGGTGACGCTGATCTTATTATAGTGATAGAGGAGGATGTGACGCTGATCTTATTATAATGATAGAGGAGGAGGTGACGCTGATCTTATTATAGTGATAGAGGAGGTGACGCTGATCTTATTATAATGATAGAGGAGGCGACGCTGATCTTATTATAGTGATAGAGGAGGTGACGCTGATCTTATTATACTGATAGAGGAGGTGACGCTGATCTTATTATACTGATAGAGGAGGAGGTGACGCTGATCTTATTATAATGATAGAGGAGGAGGTGACGCTGATCTTATTATAATGATGGAGGAGGAGGTGACGCTGATATTATAATGATGATAGAGGAGGAGGTGACGCTGATCTTATTATAATGATAGAGGAGGAGGTGACGCTGATCTTATTATAATGATAGAGGAGGTGACGCTGATCTTATTATAATGATAGAGGAGGAGGTGACGCTGATCTTATTATAATGATAGAGGAGGTGACGCTGATCTTATTATAATGATGGAGGAGGAGGTGACGCTGATCTAATTATAATGATAGAGGAGGAGGCGACGCTGATCATATTATAGTGATAGCGGAGGAGGTGACGCTGATCTTATTATAATGATAGAGGAGGAGGCGACGCTGATCTTATTATAATGATGGAGGAGGAGGTGACGCTGATCTTATTATAGTGATAGAGGAGGAGGTGACGCTGATCTTATAATGATGGAGGAGGCGACGCTGATCTTATTATAGTGATAGAGGAGGTGACGCTGATCTTATTATAGTGATAGAGGAGGTGACGCTGATCTTATTATAATGATAGAGGAGGAGGCGACGCTGATCTTATTATAATGATAGAGGAGGTGACGCTGATCTTATTATAATAATGGAGGAGGAGGCGACGCTGATCTTATTATAATGATAGAGGAGGTGACGCTGATCTTATTATAATGATAGAGGAGGCGACGCTGATCTTATTATAATGATGGAGGAGGCGACGCTGATCTTATTATAATGATAGAGGAGGCGACGCTGATCTTATTATAATGATGGAGGAGGTGACGCTGATCTTATTATAATGATGGAGGAGGTGACGCTGATCTTATTATAATGATGGAGGAGGAGGTGACGCTGATCTTATAATGATAGAGGAGGAGGCGACGCTGATCTTATTATACTGATAGAGGAGGAGGCGACGCTGATCTTATAGTGATAGAGGAGGTGACGCTGATCTTATTATAATGATAGAGGAGGCGACGCTTATCTAATTATAATGATAGAGGAGGCGACGCTGATCTTATTATAATGATGGAGAAGGAGGTGACGCTGATCTTATTATGCTGATAGAGGAGGTGACGCTGATCTTATTATATTGATAGAGGAGGAGGTGACGCTGATCTTATTATAGTGATAGAGGAGGAGGTGACGCTGATCTTATTATAGTGATAGAGGAGGTGACGCTGATCTTATTATACTGATAGAGGAGGCGACGCTGATCTTATTATAATGATAGAGGAGGAGGTGACGCTGATCTTATTATACTGATAGAGGAGGTGACGCTGATCTTATTATAGTGATAGAGGAGGAGGTGACGCTTATCTTATTATAGTGATAGAGGAGGAGGTGACGCTGATCTTATTATACTGATAGAGGAGGAGGTGACGCTGATCTTATTATAGTGATAGAGGAGGCGACGCTGATCTTATTATACTGATAGAGGAGGCGACGCTGATCTTATTATAGTGATAGAGGAGATGACGCTGATCTTATTATAATGATAGAGGAGGTGACGCTGATCTTATACTGATAGAGGAGGAGGTGACGCTGATCTTATTATAATGATAGAGGAGGTGACGCTGATCTTATTATAGTGATAGAGGAGGCGACGCTGAACTTATTATAATGATGGAGGAGGTGACGCTGATCTTATTATACTGATAGAGGAGGAGGCGACGCTGATCTTATAGTGATAGAGGAGGTGACGCTGATCTTATTATAATGATAGAGGAGGCGACGCTTATCTAATTATAATGATAGAGGAGGCGACGCTGATCTTATTATAATGATGGAGAAGGAGGTGACGCTGATCTTATTATGCTGATAGAGGAGGTGACGCTGATCTTATTATATTGATAGAGGAGGAGGTGACGCTGATCTTATTATATTGATAGAGGAGGAGGTGACGCTGATCTTATTATAGTGATAGAGGAGGAGGCGACGCTGATCTTATTATAGTGATAGAGGAGGAGGTGACGCTGATCTTATTATAATGATAGAGGAGGAGGTGACGCTGATCTTATTATAATGATGGAGGAGGAGGTGACGCTGATCTTATTATAATGATAGAGGAGGAGGTGACGCTGATCTTATTATAATGATAGAGGAGGAGGCGACGCTGTTCTTATTATACTGATAGAGGAGGAGGTGACGCTGATCTTATTATAGTGATAGAGGAGGTGACGCTGATCTTATTATAGTGATAGAGGAGGAGGTGACGCTGATCTTATTATAGTGATAGAGGAGGCGACGCTGATCTTATTATAATGATAGAGGAGGAGGTGACGCTGATCTTATTATACTGATAGAGGAGGTGACGCTGATCTTATTATACTGATAGAGGAGGAGGTGACGCTGATCTTATTATACTGATAGAGGAGGAGGTGACGCTGATCTTATTATAGTGATAGAGGAGGCGACGCTGATCTTATACTGATAGAGGAGGAGGTGACGCTGATCTTATTATACTGATAGAGGAGGAGGTGACGCTGATCTTATTATAGTGATAGAGGAGGCGACGCTGATCTTATTATAATGATAGAGGAGGTGACGCTGATCTTATTATAATGATAGAGGAGGCGACGCTGATCTTATTATAGTGATGGAGGAGGAGGCGACGCTGATCTTATTATAATGATGGAGGAGGTGACGCTGATCTTATTATAGTGATAGAGGAGGCGACGCTGATCTTATTATAGTGATAGAGGAGGAGGTGACGCTGATCTTATTATAGTGATAGAGGAGGAGGTGACGCTGATCTTATTATAATGATGGAGGAGGTGACGCTGATCTTATTATAGTGATAGAGGAGGAGGTGACGCTGATCTTATTATAGTGATAGAGGAGGAGGTGACGCTGATCTTATTATAATGATGGAGGAGGCGACGCTGATCTTATAATGATAGAGGAGGAGGCGACGCTGATCTTATTATAATGATGGAGGAGGAGGCGACGCTGATCTTATAATGATAGAGGAGGAGGCGACGCTGATCTTATTATAGTGATAGAGGAGGAGGTGACGCTGATCTTATTATAATGATAGAGGACGAGGTGACGCTGATCTTATTATACTGATAGAGGAGGAGGTGACGCTGATCTTATTATAGTGATAGAGGAGGAGGTGACGCTGATCTTATTATACTGATAGAGGAGGAGGTGACGCTGATCTTATTATACTGATAGAGGAGGAGGCGACGCTGATCTTATTATAGTGATAGAGGAGGTGACGCTGATCTTATTATAATGATGGAGGAGGAGGCGACGCTGATCTTATTATAATGATGGAGGAGGAGGCGACGCTGATCTTATTATAATGATGGAGGAGGAGGCGACGCTGATCTTATTATAATGATGGAGGAGGCGACGCTTATCTAATTATAATGATAGAGGAGGCGACGCTGATCTTATTATAATGATGGAGAAGGAGGTGACGCTGATCTTATTATGCTGATAGAGGAGGAGGCGACGCTGATCTTATTATAGTGATAGAGGAGGAGGCGACGCTGATCTTATAGTGATAGAGGAGGAGGCGACGCTGATCTTATTATAATGATAGAGGAGGCGACGCTTATCTAATTATAATGATAGAGGAGGCGACGCTGATCTTATTATAATGATGGAGAAGGAGGTGACGCTGATCTTATTATGCTGATAGAGGAGGTGACGCTGATCTTATTATATTGATAGAGGAGGAGGTGACGCTGATCTTATTATATTGATAGAGGAGGAGGTGACGCTGATCTTATTATAGTGATAGAGGAGGAGGCGACGCTGATCTTATTATAGTGATAGAGGAGGTGACGCTGATCTTATTATAGTGATAGAGGAGGTGACGCTGATCTTATTATAATGATGGAGGAGGAGGTGACGCTGATCTTATAATGATAGAGGAGGAGGTGACGCTGATCTTATTATAATGATAGAGGAGGAGGCGACGCTGATCTTATTATAGTGATAGAGGAGGAGGTGACGCTGATCTTATTATAGTGATAGAGGAGGAGGCGACGCTGATCTTATTATAATGATAGAGGAGGAGGTGACGCTGATCTTATTATAATGATAGAAGAGGAGGTGACGCTGATCTTATTATAATGATAGAGGAGGAGGCGACGCTGATCTAATTATAATGATAGAGGAGGTAACGCTGATCTTATTATAATGATAGAGGAGGTGACGCTGATCTTATAATGATGATAGAGGAGGAGGTGACGCTGATCTTATTATAATGATAGAGGAGGAGGTGACGCTGATCTTATTATAATGATGGAGGAGGAAGTGACGCTGATCTAATTATAATGATAGAGGAGGAGGCGACGCTGATCTTATTATAGTGATAGAGGAGGAGGCGACGCTGATCTTATTATAATGATAGAGGAGGAGGCGACGCTGATCTTATTATAATGATAGAGGAGGAGGCGACGCTGATCTTATTATAATGATAGAGGAGGAGGCGACGCTGATCTTATTATAGTGATAGAGGAGGAGGTGACGCTGATCTTATAATGATGGAGGAGGCGACGCTGATCTTATTATAGTGATAGAGGAGGTGACGCTGATCTTATTATAGTGATAGAGGAGGTGACGCTGATCTTATTATAATGATAGAGGAGGAGGCGACGCTGATCTTATTATAATGATAGAGGAGGTGACGCTGATCTTATTATAATAATGGAGGAGGAGGCGACGCTGATCTTATTATAATGATAGAGGAGGTGACGCTGATCTTATTATAATGATAGAGGAGGCGACGCTGATCTTATTATAATGATAGAGGAGGCGACGCTGATCTTATTATAATGATGGAGGAGGAGGTGACGCTGATCTTATTATAGTGATAGAGGAGGAGGTGACGCTGATCTTATAATGATAGAGGAGGAGGTGACGCTGATCTTATTATAATGATGGAGGAGGTGACGCTGATCTTATTATAATGATGGAGGAGGAGGTGACGCTGATCTTATAATGATAGAGGAGGAGGCGACGCTGATCTTATTATACTGATAGAGGAGGAGGCGACGCTGATCTTATTATAATGATAGAGGAGGTGACGCTGATCTTATTATAATGATAGAGGAGGCGACGCTTATCTAATTATAATGATAGAGGAGGCGACGCTGATCTTATTATAATGATGGAGAAGGAGGTGACGCTGATCTTATTATGCTGATAGAGGAGGTGACGCTGATCTTATTATATTGATAGAGGAGGAGGTGACGCTGATCTTATTATAATGATGGAGGAGGAGGAGGTGACACTGATCTTATTATAATGATAGAGGAGGAGGCGACGCTGTTCTTATTATAGTGATAGAGGAGGAGGTGACGCTGATCTTATTATAGTGATAGAGGAGGAGGTGACGCTGATCTTATTATAGTGATAGAGGAGGCGACGCTGATCTTATACTGATAGAGGAGGAGGTGACGCTGATCTTATTATAATGATAGAGGAGGTGACGCTGATCTTATTATACTGATAGAGGAGGAGGTGACGCTGATCTTATTATAGTGATAGAGGAGGCGACGCTGATCTTATACTGATAGAGGAGGAGGTGACGCTGATCTTATTATAATGATGGAGGAGGTGACGCTGATCTTATTATAGTGATAGAGGAGGTGACGCTGATCTTATTATAGTGATAGAGGAGGAGGTGACGCTGATCTTATTATAATGATGGAGGAGGCGACGCTGATCTTATAATGATAGAGGAGGAGGCGACGTTGATCTTATTATAATGATGGAGGAGGAGGCGACGCTGATCTTATAATGATAGAGGAGGAGGCGACGCTGATCTTATTATAGTGATAGAGGAGGAGGTGACGCTGATCTTATTATACTGATAGAGGAGGAGGCGACGCTGATCTTATTATAGTGATAGAGGAGGTGACGCTGATCTTATTATAGTGATAGAGGAGGAGGCGACGCTGATCTTATTATACTGATAGAGGAGGAGGCGACGCTGATCTTATTATAATGATGGAGGAGGTGACGCTGATCTTATAATGATAGAGGAGGAGGTGACGCTGATCTTATTATAGTGATAGAGGAGGCGACGCTGATCTTATTATACTGATAGAGGAGGAGGTGACGCTGATCTTATTATAATGATAGAGGAGGAGGTGACGCTGATCTTATTATAGTGATAGAGGAGGAGGTGACGCTGATCTTATTATACTGATAGAGGAGGTGACGCTGATCTTATTATAGTGATAGAGGAGGCGACGCTGATCTTATACTGATAGAGGGGGTGACGCTGATCTTATACTGATAGAGGAGGCGACGCTGATCTTATAATGATAGAGGAGGAGGCGACGCTGATCTTATTATACTGATAGAGGAGGAGGCGACGCTTATCTTATTATAATGATGGAGGAGGTGACGCTGATCTTATTATAATGATAGAGGAGGAGGTGACGCTGATCTTATTATAATGATGGAGGAGGTGACGCTGATCTTATAATGATAGAGGAGGAGGTGACGCTGATCTTATTATAGTGATAGAGGAGGCGACGCTGATCTTATTATACTGATAGAGGAGGAGGTGACGCTGATCTTATTATAATGATAGAGGAGGAGGTGACGCTGATCTTATTATAGTGATAGAGGAGGAGGTGACGCTGATCTTATTATACTGATAGAGGAGGAGGCGACGCTGATCTTATTATAATGATAGAGGAGGAGGTGACGCTGATCTTATTATAGTGATAGAGGAGGAGGTGACGCTGATCTTATTATAATGGTAGAGGAGGAGGTGACGCTGATCTTATTATAATGATAGAGGAGGAGGTGACGCTGATCTTATTATAGTGATAGAGGAGGAGGCGACGCTGATCTTATTATAATGATGGAGGAGGTGACGCTGATCTTATTATAATGATAGAGGAGGAGGTGACGCTGATCTTATTATAGTGATAGAGGAGGTGACGCTGATCTTATTATAGTGATAGAGGAGGTGACGCTGATCTTATTATAATGATAGAGGAGGAGGCGACGCTGATCTTATTATAATGATAGAGGAGGAAGTGACGCTGATCTTATTATACTGATAGAGGAGGTGACGCTGATCTTATTATAATGATAGAGGAGGAGGTGACGCTGATCTTATTATAATGATAGAGGAGGAGGTGACGCTGATCTTATTATAGTGATAGAGGAGGAGGCGACGCTGATCTTATTATAATGATGGAGGAGGTGACGCTGATCTTATTATAGTGATAGAGGAGGAGGCGACGCTGATCTTATTATAATGATAGAGGAGGAGGCGACGCTGATCTTATTATAGTGATAGAGGAGGTGACGCTGATCTTATTATAGTGATAGAGGAGGAGGTGACGCTGATCTTATTATAGTGATAGAGGAGGCGACGCTGATCTTATTATAATGATAGAGGAGAAGGTGACGCTGATCTTATTATAGTGATAGAGGAGGAGGTGACGCTGATCTTATTATAGTGATAGAGGAGGAGGTGACGCTGATCTTATTATAATGATAGAGGACGAGGTGACGCTGATCTTATTATACTGATAGAGGAGGTGACGCTGATCTTATTATAGTGATAGAGGAGGTGACGCTGATCTTATTATAGTGATAGAGGAGGAGGCGACGCTGATCTTATTATACTGATAGAGGAGGAGGTGACGCTGATCTTATTATACTGATAGAGGAGGAGGCGACGCTGATCTTATTATACTGATAGAGGAGGAGGTGACGCTGATCTTATTATAGTGATAGAGGAGGAGGTGACGCTGATCTTATTATAGTGATAGAGGAGGAGGTGACGCTGATCTTATTATAATGATAGAGGAGGCGACGCTGATCTTATTATAGTGATAGAGGAGGTGACGCTGATCTTATTATAGTGATAGAGGAGGAGGTGACGCTGATCTTATTATAGTGATAAAGGAGGAGGCGACGCTGATCTTATAATGATAGAGGAGGAGGTGACGCTGATCTTATTATACTGATAGAGAAGGAGGCGACGCTGATCTTATAATGATAGAGGAGGCGACGCTGATCTTATAATGATGGAGGAGGAGGCGACGCTGATCTTATTATAATGATGGAGGAGGTGACGCTGATCTTATTATAGTGATAGAGGAGGTGACGCTGATCTTATTATAATGATGGAGGAGGTGACGCTGATCTTATTATAGTGATAGAGGAGGAGGTGACGCTGATCTTATAATGATAGAGGAGGAGGCGACGCTGATCTTATTATAATGATAGAGGAGGAGGTGACGCTGATCTTATTATAGTGATAGAGGAGGCGACGCTGATCTTATTATATTGATGGAGGAGGCGACGCTGATCTTATTATAGTGATAGAGGAGGAGGCGACGCTGATCTTATTATAATAGAGGAGGAGGCGACGCTGATCTTATTATAATGATAGAGGAAGCGACGCTGATCTTATTATATTGATAGAGGAGGAGGTGACGCTGATCATATTATAATGATGGAGGAGGAGGTGACGCTGATCTTATAGTGATAGAGGAGGAGGTGACGCTGATCTTATTATAGTGATAGAGGAGGAGGTGACGCTGATCTTATAATGATACAGGAGGCGACGCTGATCTTATTATAATGATAGAGGAGGTGACGCTGATCTTATTATAATGATAGAGGAGGCGACGCTGATCTTATAATGATAGAGGAGAAGGTGACGCTGATCTTATAATGATAGAGGAGGCGACGCTGATCTTATTATAATGATAGAGGAGGCGACGCTGATCTTATTATAATGATAGAGGAGGAGGTGACGCTGATCTTATAATGATAGAGGCGGAGGTGACGCTGATCTTATTATAGTGATAGAGGAGGTGACGCTGATCTTATTATAATGATAGAGGAGGCGACGCTGATCTTATTATAATGATAAAGGAGGCGACGCTGATCTTATAATGATAGAGGAGGTGACGCTGATCTTATTATAATGATAGAGGAGGAGGTGACGCTGATCTTATTATAGTGATAGAGGAGGTGACGCTGATCTTATTATAATGATGGAGGAGGAGGTGACGCTGATCTTATTATAGTGATAGAGGAGGTGACGCTGATCTTATTATAATGATGGAGGAGGAGGTGACGCTGATCTTATTATAATGATGGAGGAGGAGGCGACGCTGATCTTATTATAATGATAGAGGAGGAGGCGACGCTGATCTTATTATAATGATAGAGGAGGTGACGCTGATCTTATTATAATGATGGAGGAGGCGACGCTGATCTTATTATAGTGATAGAGGAGGTGACGCTGATCTTATTATAATGATAGAGGAGGAGGTGACGCTGATCTTATTATAATGATGGAGGAGGAGGTGACGCTGATCTTATTATAGTGATAAAGGAGGCGACGCTGATCTTATTATAATGATAAAGGAGGCGACGCTGATCTTATAATGATAGAGGAGGAGGCGACGCTGATCTTATTATAATAGAGGAGGAGACGCTGATCTTATTATAATAGAGGAGGAGGTGACGCTGATCTTATTATAATGATAGAGGAGGCGACGCTGATCTTATTATACTGATAGAGGAGGAGGTGACGCTGATCTTATAGTGATAGAGGAGGTGACGCTGATCTTATTATAATGATGGGGGAGGAGGCGACGCTGATCTTATTATAATGATAGAGGAGGAGGCGACGCTGATCTTATTATAATGATAGAGGAGGAGGCGACGCTGATCTTATTATAATGATAGAGGAGGAGGCGACGCTGATCTTATTATAGTGATAGAGGAGGAGGTGACGCTGATCTTATAATGATGGAGGAGGCGACGCTGATCTTATTATACTGATAGAGGAGGTGACGCTGATCTTATTATAGTGATAGAGGAGGTGACGCTGATCTTATTATAATGATAGAGGAGGTGACGCTGATCTTATAGTGATAGAGGAGGAGGTGACGCTGATCTTATTATACTGATAGAGGAGGAGGTGACGCTGATCTTATTATAATGATAGAGGAAGAGGCGACGCTGATCTTATTATAATGATAGAGGAGGTGACGCTGATCTTATTATAGTGATAGAGGAGGCGACGCTGATCTTATTATAGTGATAGAGGAGGAGGTGACGCTGATCTTATTATAATAATGGAGGAGGAGGCGACGCTGATCTTATTATAATGATAGAGGAGGTGACGCTGATCTTATTATAATGATAGAGGAGGAGGCGACGCTGATCTTATTATAATGATGGAGGAGGAGGTGACGCTGATCTTATTATAGTGATAGAGGAGGTGACGCTGATCTTATTATAGTGATAGAGGAGGAGGTGACGCTGATCTTATTATAATGATAGAGGAGGTGACGCTGATCTTATTATAGTGATAGAGGAGGTGACGCTGATCTTATTATAATGATAGAGGAGGTGACGCTGATCTTATTATAGTGATAGAGGAGGTGACGCTGATCTTATTATAATGATGGAGGAGGCGACGCTGATCTTATTATAATGATAGAGGAGGCGACGCTGATCTTATTATAATGATAGAGGAGGAGGTGACGCTGATCTTATTATAATGATGGAGGAGGTGACGCTGATCTTATTATAATGATGGAGGAGGAGGTGACGCTGATCTTATAATGATAGAGGAGGAGGCGACGCTGATCTTATTATACTGATAGAGGAGGAGGCGACGCTGATCTTATTATAATGATAGAGGAGGTGACGCTGATCTTATTATAATGATAGAGGAGGCGACGCTTATCTAATTATAATGATAGAGGAGGTGACGCTGATCTTATTATAATGATAGAGGAGGAGGTGACGCTGATCTTATAGTGATAGAGGAGGAGGTGACGCTGATCTTATTATAGTGATAGAGGAGGAGGTGACGCTGATCTTATTATAGTGATAGAGGAGGATGTGACGCTGATCTTATTATAGTGATAGAGGAGAAGGTGACGCTGATCTTATTATAATGATGGAGGAGGAGGCGACGCTGATCTTATTATAGTGATAGAGGAGGAAGTGACGCTGATCTAATTATACTGATAGAAGAGGAGGTGACGCTGATCTTATTATAGTGATAGAGGAGGAAGTGACGCTGATCTAATTATACTGATAGAGGAGGAGGTGACGCTGATCTTATTATAATGATAGAGGAGGTGACGCTGATCTTATTATACTGATAGAGGAGGAGGTGACGCTGATCTTATTATAGTGATAGAGGAGGCGACGCTGATCTTATACTGATAGAGGAGGAGGTGACGCTGATCTTATTATAATGATAGAGGAGGTGACGCTGATCTTATTATAATGATAGAGGAGGCGACGCTGATCTTATTATAGTGATGGAGGAGGTGACGCTGATCTTATTATAGTGATAGAGGAGGTGACGCTGATCTTATTATAGTGATAGAGGAGGAGGTGACGCTGATCTTATTATAGTGATAGAGGAGGAGGTGACGCTGATCTTATTATAATGATGGAGGAGGCGACGCTGATCTTATTATAATGATAGAGGACGAGGTGACGCTGATCTTATTATACTGATAGAGGAGGAGGCGACGCTGATCTTATTATAGTGATAGAGGAGGTGACGCTGATCTTATTATAGTGATAGAGGAGGAGGCGACGCTGATCTTATTATACTGATAGAGGAGGAGGCGACGCTGATCTTATTATAGTTATAGAGGAGGTGACGCTGATCTTATTATAGTGATAGAGGAGGAGGTGACGCTGATCTTATTATACTGATAAAGGAGGAGGCGACGCTGATCTTATAATGATAGAGGAGGAGGTGACGCTGATCTTATAATGATAGAGGAGGCGACGCTGATCTTATTATAATGATGGAGGAGGTGACGCTGATCTTATTATAGTGATAGAGGAGGTGACGCTGATCTTATTATAATGATAGAGGAGGAGGTGACGCTGATCTTATTATAGTGATAGAGGAGGAGGTGACGCTGATCTTATTATAGTGATAAAGGAGGAGGCGACGCTGATCTTATTATAGTGATAGAGGAGGAGGCGACGCTGATCTTATAATGATAGAGGAGGAGGTGACGCTGATCTTATAATGATAGAGGAGGCGACGCTGATCTTATTATAATGATGGAGGAGGAGGCGACGCTGATCTTATTATACTGATAGAGGAGGAGGTGACGCTGATCTTATTATATTGATAGAGGAGGAGGTGACGCTGATCTTATTATAATGATGGAGGAGGAGGTGACGCTGATCTTATTATAATGATGGAGGAGGAGGTGACGCTGATCTTATAATGATAGAGGAGGAGGCGACGCTGATCTTATTATAATGATAGAGGAGGTGACGCTGATCTTATTATAATGATAGAGGAGGCGACGCTTATCTAATTATAATGATAGAGGAGGCGACGCTGATCTTATTATAATGATGGAGAAGGAGGTGACGCTGATCTTATTATGCTGATAAAGGAGGTGACGCTGATCTTATTATATTGATAGAGGAGGAGGTGACGCTGATCTTATTATAGTGATAGAGGAGGAGGTGACGCTGATCTTATTATAATGATAGAGGAGGAGGCGACGCTGTTCTTATTATAGTGATAGAGGAGGAGGTGACGCTGATCTTATTATAATGATGGAGGAGGAGGTGACGCTGATCTTATTATACTGATAGAGGAGGAGGTGACGCTGATCTTATTATAGTGATAGAGGAGGCGACGCTGATCTTATACTGATAGAGGAGGAGGTGACGCTGATCTTATTATACTGATAGAGGAGGCGACGCTGATCTTATTATACTGATAGAGGAGGCGACGCTGATCTTATACTGATAGAGGAGGAGGTAACGCTGATCTTATTATAATGATAGAGGAGGTGACGCTGATCTTATTATAGTGATAGAGGAGGTGACGCTGATCTTATTATAGTGATAGAGGAAGAGGTGACGCTGATCTTATTATAATGATAGAGGAGGTGACGCTGATCTTATTATAATGATAGAGGAGGTGACGCTGATCTTATTATAGTGATAGAGGAGGTGACGCTGATCTTATTATAGTGATAGAGGAGGAGGTGACGCTGATCTTATTATAGTGATAGAGGAGGAGGTGACGCTGATCTTATTATAATGATAGAGGAGGCGACGCTGATCTTATTATAGTGATGGAGGAGGTGACGCTGATCTTATTATAGTGATAGAGGAGGTGACGCTGATCTTATTATAGTGATAGAGGAGGAGGAGACGCTGATCTTATTATAGTGATAGAGGAGGTGACGCTGATCTTATTATAATGATGGAGGAGGCGACGCTGATCTTATAATGATAGAGGAGGAGGCGACGCTGATCTTATTATAGTGATAGAGGAGGAGGTGACGCTGATCTTATTATAATGATAGAGGACGAGGTGACGCTGATCTTATTATACTGATAGAGGAGGAGGCGACGCTGATCTTATTATAGTGATAGAGGAGGTGACGCTGATCTTATTATAGTGATAGAGGAGGAGGCGACGCTGATCTTATTATAGTGATAGAGGAGGTGACGCTGATCTTATTATAGTGATAGAGGAGGAGGTGACGCTGATCTTATTATAGTGATAGAGGAGGAGGTGACGCTGATCTTATTATAATGATGGAGGAGGTGACGCTGATCTTATTATAGTGATAGAGGAGGAGGCGACGCTGATCTTATTATAATGATGGAGGAGGTGACGCTGATCTTATTATAATGATAGAGGAGGAGGCGACGCTGATCTTATTATAATGATAGAGGAGGAGGTGACGCTGATCTTATTATAATGATAGAGGAGGCGACGCTGATCTTATTATAATGATAGAGGAGGAGGTGACGCTGATCTTATTATAGTGATAGAGGAGGAGGTGACGCTGATCTTATTATAATGATAGAGGAGGCGACGCTGATCTTATTATAGTGATAGAGGAGGAGGTGACGCTGATCTTATTATAGTGATAGAGGAGGCGACGCTGATCTTATTATAATGATAGAGGAGGAGGCGACGCTGATCTTATAATAATAGAGGAGAAGGTGACGCTGATCTTATAATGATAGAGGAGGCGACGCTGATCTTATTATAATGATGGAGGAGGTGACGCTGATCTTATTATAATGATAGAGGAGGTGACGCTGATCTTATTATAGTGATAGAGGAGGTGACGCTGATCTTATTATAATGATGGAGGAGGAGGTGACGCTGATCTTATAATGATAGAGGAGGAGGCGACGCTGATCTTATAATGATAGAGGAGGAGGTGACGCTGATCTTATTATAGTGATAGAGGAGGAGGTGACGCTGATCTTATTATACTGATAGAGGAGGAGGTGACGCTGATCTTATTATAGTGATAGAGAAGGAGGCGACGCTGATCTTATTATAGTGATAGAGGAGGAGGCGACGCTGATCTTATTATAATAGAGGAGGAGGCGACGCTGATCTTATTATAATGATAGAGGAAGCGACGCTGATCTTATTATAATGATAGAGGAGGAGGTGACGCTGATCTTATATTGATAGAGGAGGAGGTGACGCTGATCTTATTATAATGATAGAGGAGGAGGTGACGCTGATCTTATTATAATGATAGAGGAGGTGACGCTGATCTTATTATAATGATGGAGGAGGCGACGCTGATCTTATTATAGTGATAGAGGAGGTGACGCTGATCTTATTATAATGATAGAGGAGGAGGTGACGCTGATCTTATTATAATGATAGAGGAGGAGGTGACGCTGATCTTATTATAATGATGGAGGAGGAGGTGACGCTGATCTTATTATAATGATAGAGGAGAAGGTGACGCCGATCTTATATTGATAGAGGAGGCGACGCTGATCTTATTATAATGATGGAGGAGAAGGTGACGCTGATCTTATTATAGTGATAGAGGAGGTGACGCTGATCTTATAATGATAGAGGAGGTGACGCTGATCTTATTATAATGATAGAGAAGGAGGTGACGCTGATCTTATTATAGTGATAGAGGAGGAGGTGACGCTGATCTTATTATAGTGATAGAGGAGGAGGTGACGCTGATCTTATTATACTGATAGAGGAGGAGGCGACGCTGATCTTATTATAATGATAGAGGAGGAGGTGACGCTGATCTTATTATACTGATAGAGATGGAGGTGACGCTGATCTTATTATAGTGATAGAGGAGGAGGTGACGCTGATCTTATTATACTGATAGAGGAGGTGACGCTGATCTTATTATAATGATGGAGGAGGAGGTGACGCTGATCTTATAATGATAGAGGAGGAGGTGACGCTGATCTTATTATAGTGATAGAGGAGGAGGCGACGCTGATCTTATTATAATGATGGAGGAGGCGACGCTGATCTTATTATAGTGATAGAGGAGGTGACGCTGATCTTATTATAATGATAGAGGAGGAGGTGACGCTGATCTTATTATAGTGATAGAGGAGGAGGTGACGCTGATCTTATTATAATGATGGAGGAGAAGGTGACGCTGATCTTATTATAGTGATAGAGGAGGTGACGCTGATCTTATTATAATGATAGAGGAGGAGGCGACGCTTATCTTATTATAATGATAGAGGAGGAGGTGACGCTGATCTTATTATACTGATAGAGGAGGAGGCGACGCTGATCTTATTATAGTGATAGAGGAGGTGACGCTGATCTTATTATAATGATAGAGGAGGAGGTGACGCTGATCTTATTATAGTGATAAAGGAGGCGACGCTGATCTTATTATAATGATAAAGGAGGCGACGCTGATCTTATAATGATAGAGGAGGAGGCGACGCTGATCTTATTATAATAGAGGAGGAGACGCTGATCTTATTATAATAGAGGAGGAGGTGACGCTGATCTTATTATAATGATAGAGGAGGCGACGCTGATCTTATTATAGTGATAGAGGAGGAGGTGACGCTGATCTTATTATAGTGATAGAGGAGGTGACGCTGATCTTATTATAATGATAGAGGAGGTGACGCTGATCTTATAGTGATAGAGGAGGTGACGCTGATCTTATTATAGTGATAGAGGAGGTGACGCTGATCTTATAGTGATAGAGGAGGTGACGCTGATCTTATTATACTGATAGAGGAGGAGGTGACGCTGATCTTATTATAATGATGGAGGAGGAGGTGACGCTGATCTTATTATACTGATAGAGGAGGAGGTGACGCTGATCTTATTATAATGATAGAGGAGGTGACGCTGATCTTATTATAGTGATAGAGGAGGAGGCGACGCTGATCTTATTATAGTGATAGAGGAGGCGACGCTGATCTTATTATAATGATAGAGGAGGTGACGCTGATCTTATTATAATGATGGAGGAGGTGACGCTGATCTTATTATAGTGATAGAGGAGGAGGCGACGCTGATCTTATAATGATAGAGGAGGAGGTGACGCTGATCTTATTATAATGATAGAGGAGGCGACGCTGATCTTATAATGATAGAGGAGGAGGTGACGCTGATCTTATTATAGTGATAGAGGAGGAGGAGGCGACGCTGATCTTATTATAATGATAGAGGAGGAGGCGACGCTGATCTTATTATAATGATGGAGGAGGCGACGCTGATCTTATTATAGTGATAGAGGAGGAGACGCTGATCTTATTATAATGATAGAGGAGGAGGTGACGCTGATCTTATTATAATGATAGAGGAGGAGGTGACGCTGATCTTATTATAGTGATAGAGGAGGCGACGCTGATCTTATTATAGTGATAGAGGAGGAGGTGACGCTGATCTTATAATGATAGAGGAGGCGGCGACGCTGATCTTATTATACTGATAGAAGAGGAGGTGACACTGATCTTATTATAGTGATAGAGGAGGCGACGCTGATCTTATAATGATGGAGGAGGTGACGCTGATCTTATTATACTGATAGAGGAGGCGACTCTGATCTTATTATAATGATGGAGGAGGCGACGCTGATCTTATTATAATGATGGAGGTGGAGGCGACGCTGATCTTATTATACTGATAGAGGAGGAGGTGACGCTGATCTTATTATAGTGATAGAGGAGGAGGCGACGCTGATCTTATTATAGTGATAGAGGAGGTGACGCTGATCTTATTATAGTGATAGAGGAGGAGGTGACGCTGATCTTATTATAGTGATAGAGGAGGAGGCGACGCTGATCTTATAATGATAGAGGAGGCGACGCTGATCTTATTATAATGATAGAGGAGGAGGTGACGCTGATCTTATTATAATGATAGAGGAGGAGGTGACGCTGATCTTATTATAATGATAGAGGAGGCGACGCTGATCTTATACTGATAGAGGAGGCGACGCTGATCTTATTATAATGATTGAGGAGGAGGTGACGCTGATCTTATTATACTGATAGAGGAGGTGACGCTGATCTTATTATACTGATTGAGGAGGTGACGCTGATCTTATTATAGTGATAGAGGAGGTGACGCTGATCTTATTATAGTGATAGAGGAGGTGACGCTGATCTTATTATAATGATAGAGGAGGTGACGCTGATCTTATTATAGTGATAGAGGAGGTGACGCTGATCTTATTGTAATGATAGAGGAGGTGACGCTGATCTTATTATAGTGATAGAGGAGGAGGTGACGCTGATCTTATTATAATGATAGAGGAGAAGGTGACGCTGATCTTATAATGATGGAGGAGGAGGCGACGCTGATCTTATACTGATAGAGGAGGAGGTGACGCTGATCTTATTATAATGATAGAGGAGGCGACGCTGATCTTATTATAATGATGGAGGAGGTGACGCTGATCTTATAATGATAGAGGTGGAGGTGACGCTGATCTTATAATGATAGAGGAGAAGGTGACGCTGATCTTATAATGATAGAGGAGGAGGCGCTGATCTTATTATACTGATAGAGGAGGAGGTGACGCTGATCTTATTATAATGATAGAGGAGGAGGTGACGCTGATCTTATTATAATGATAGAGGAGGAGGTGACGCTGATCTTATTATAATGATGGAGGAGGAGGTGACGCTGATCTTATTATACTGATAGAGGAGGAGGTGACGCTGATCTTATTATAATGATAGAGGAGGAGGCGACGCTGATCTTATAATGATAGAGGAGGCGACGCTGATCTTATTATAATGATAGAGGAGGCGACGCTGATCTTATAGTGATAGAGGAGGAGGTGACGCTGATCTTATTATAGTGATAGAGGAGGAGGTGACGCTGATCTTATTATAGTGATAGAGGAGGCGACGCTGATCTTATTATAATGATGGAGGAGGAGGTGACGCTGATCTTATTATAATGATGGAGGAGGAGGCGACGCTGATCTTATAATGATAGAGGAGGCGACGCTGATCTTATTATAATGATGGAGGAGGAGGCGACGCTGATCTTATAATGATAGAGGAGGCGACGCTGATCTTATTATAATGATGGAGGAGGCGACGCTGATCTTATTATAATGATAGAGGAGGAGGTGACGCTGATCTTATTATAGTGATAGAGAAGGAGGTGACGCTGATCTTATTATAGTGATAGAGAAGGAGGTGACGCTGATCTTATTATAGTGATAGAGGAGGTGACGCTGATCTTATTATAATGATAGAGGAGGAGGTGACGCTGATCTTATTATAGTGATAGAGGAGGTGACGCTGATCTTATTATAGTGATAGAGGAGGAGGTGACGCTGATCTTATTATAGTGATAGAGGAGGAGGCGACGCTGATCTTATTATACTGATGGAGGAGGAGGCGACGCTGATCTTATTATAGTGATAGAGGAGGAGGCGACGCTGATCTTATTATAATAGAGGAGGAGGCGACGCTGATCTTATTATAATGATTGAGGAGGTGACGCTGATCCTATTATAATGATTGAGGAGGTGACGCTGATCTTATTATAATGATAGAGGAGGCGACGCTGATCTTATAATGATAGAGGAGGAGGCGACGCTGATCTTATTATAATAGAGGAGGAGGCGACGCTGATCTTATTATAATAGAGGAGGAGGTGACGCTGATCCTATTATAATGATTGAGGAGGTGACGCTGATCTTATTATAATGATAGAGGAGGCGACGCTGATCTTATAATGATAGAGGAGGAGGCGACGCTGATCTTATTATAATAGAGGAGGAGGCGACGCTGATCTTATTATAATAGAGGAGGAGGTGACGCTGATCTTATTATAATGATAGAGGTGGCGACGCTGATCTTATTATACTGATAGAGGAGGAGGTGACGCTGATCTTATTATAATGATGGAGGAGGTGACGCTGATCTTATTATAATGATAGAGGAGGAGGTGACGCTGATCTTATTATAGTGATAGAGGAGGAGGCGACGCTGATCTTATTATAGTGATAGAGGAGGAGGCGACGCTGATCTTATTATAATGATAGAGGAGGCGACGCTGATCTTATTATAATGATGGAGGAGGTGACGCTGATCTTATTATAGTGATAGAGGAGGCGACGCTGATCTTATAATGATAGAGGAGAAGGTGACGCTGATCTTATAATGATAGAGGAGGAGGCGACGCTGATCTTATTATACTGATAGAGGAGGTGACGCTGATCTTATTATAATGATGGAGGAGGAGGCGACGCTGATCTTATTATAATGATAGAGGAGGTGACGCTGATCTTATTATAATGATAGAGGAGGAGGCGACGCTGATCTTATTATACTGATAGAGGAGGCGACGCTGATCTTATTATTATGATAGAGGAGAAGGTGACGCTGATCTTATTATACTGATAGAGGAGGAGGTGACGCTGATCTTATTATACTGATAGAGGAGGAGGTGACGCTGATCTTATTATAGTGATAGAGGAGGAGGTGACGCTGATCTTATTATAGTGATAGAGGAGGAGGTGACGCTGATCTTATTATACTGATAGAGGAGGCGACGCTGATCTTATTATTATGATAGAGGAGAAGGTGACGCTGATCTTATTATACTGATAGAGGAGGAGGTGACGCTGATCTTATTATAGTGATAGAGGAGGTGACGCTGATCTTATTATTATGATAGAGGAGAAGGTGACGCTGATCTTATTATACTGATAGAGGAGGAGGTGACGCTGATCTTATTATAATGATGGAGGAGGAGGCGACGCTGATCTTATTGTAATGATAGAGGAGGAGGTGACGCTGATCTTATTATAGTGATAGAGGAGGCGACGCTGATCTTATTATAGTGATGGAGGAGGAGGCGACGCTGATCTTATAATGATGGAGGAGGAGGTGACGCTGATCTTATTATAGTGATAGAGGAGGTGACGCTGATCTTATTATAATGATAGAGGAGGTGACGCTGATCTTATTATACTGATAGAGGAGGTGACGCTGATCTTATTATAATGATGGAGGAGGCGACGCTGATCTTATTATAGTGATAGAGGAGGAGGCGACGCTGATCTTATTATAATTATAGAGGAGGAGGCGACGCTGATCTTATTATAATGATAGAGGAGGAGGCGACGCTGATCTTATTATAATGATAGAGGAGGAGGTGACGCTGATCTTATTATAGTGATAGAGGAGGAGGCGACGCTGATCTTATTATAATGATAGAGGAGGAGGTGACGCTGATCTTATTATAGTGATAGAGGAGGAGGCGACGCTGATCTTATTATAATGATAGAGGAGGAGGTGACGCTGATCTTATTATAATGATAGAGGAGGAGGTGACGCTGATCTTATAATGATAGAGGAGGAGGCGACGCTGATCTTATTATAATGATGGAGGAGGTGACGCTGATCTTATTATAATGATGGAGGAGGAGGCGACGCTGATCTTATTATAATGATGGAGGAGGAGGCGACGCTGATCTTATAATGATAGAGGAGGAGGTGACGCTGATCTTATTATAGTGATAGAGGAGGCGACGCTGATCTTATTATAGTGATGGAGGAGGAGGCGACGCTGATCTTATAATGATGGAGGAGGAGGTGACGCTGATCTTATTATAGTGATAGAGGAGGTGACGCTGATGTTATTATACTGATAGAGGAGGTGACGCTGATCTTATTATAATGATAGAGGAGGAGGTGACGCTGATCTTATTATAATGATAGAGGAGGAGGTGACGCTGATCTTATAATGATAGAGGAGGAGGTGACGCTGATCTTATTATAATGATAGAGGAGGTGACGCTGATCTTATTATAATGATGGAGGAGGAGGCGACGCTGATCTTATTATAATGATGGAGGAGGAGGCGACGCTGATCTTATTATAATGATAGAGGAGGAGGCGACGCTGATCTTATTATAGTGATAGAGGAGGAGGTGACGCTGATCTTATAATGATGGAGGAGGCGACGCTGATCTTATTATAGTGATAGAGGAGGTGACGCTGATCTTATTATAGTGATAGAGGAGGTGACGCTGATCTTATTATAATGATAGAGATGGAGGTGACGCTGATCTTATTATAATAATGGAGGAGGAGGCGACGCTGATCTTATTATAATGATAGAGGAGGTGACGCTGATCTTATTATAATGATAGAGGAGGCGACGCTGATCATATAATGATGGAGGAGGCGACGCTGATCTTATTATAATGATAGAGGAGGAGGCGACGCTGATCTTATTATAATGATGGAGGAGGAGGTGACGCTGATCTTATTATAGTGATAGAGGAGGAGGTGACGCTGATCTTATTATAATGATGGAGGAGGCGACGCTGATCTTATTATAATGATAGAGGAGGAGGTGACGCTGATCTTATTATAGTGATAGAGGAGGTGACGCTGATCTTATTATAATGATGGAGGAGGTGACGCTGATCTTATTATAATGATGGAGGAGGAGGTGACGCTGATCTTATAATGATAGAGGAGGAGGCGACGCTGATCTTATTATACTGATAGAGGAGGTGACGCTGATCTTATTATACTGATTGAGGAGGTGACGCTGATCTTATTATAGTGATAGAGGAGGTGACGCTGATCTTATTATAGTGATAGAGGAGGTGACGCTGATCTTATTATAATGATAGAGGAGGTGACGCTGATCTTATTATAGTGATAGAGGAGGTGACGCTGATCTTATTATAATGATAGAGGAGGTGACGCTGATCTTATTATAGTGATAGAGGAGGCGACGCTGATCTTATTATAATGATGGAGGAGGAGGTGACGCTGATCTTATAATGATGGAGGAGGAGGCGACGCTGATCTTATACTGATAGAGGAGGAGGTGACGCTGATCTTATTATAATGATAGAGGAGGCGACGCTGATCTTATTATAATGATGGAGGAGGTGACGCTGATCTTATAATGATAGAGGTGAAGGTGACGCTGATCTTATAATGATAGAGGAGAAGGTGACGCTGATCTTATAATGATAGAGGAGGAGGCGCTGATCTTATTATACTGATAGAGGAGGAGGTGACGCTGATCTTATTATACTGATAGAGGAGGAGGTGACGCTGATCTTATTATAATGATAGAGGAGGAGGTGACGCTGATCTTATTATAATGATAGAGGAGGAGGTGACGCTGATCTTATTATAATGATGGAGGAGGTGACGCTGATCTTATTATACTGATAGAGGAGGAGGCGACGCTGATCTTATAATGATAGAGGAGGCGACGCTGATCTTATTATAATGATGGAGGAGGAGG